>ML423583.1:15038-74338 GCA_005239525.1 Nicotiana knightiana
CTTTTTTTTACATATTTGTTATGTGCAATCTATTTTTGGTGTTGTCTTTATATATTTTCAACCCGAAAAGCTACAGATTTGAATAGACAAAAGCTTTATAACATAGATTTGGTTTAAACCGAAACCGAACCGAAACCGTACCGAACCAAAATAAGAAATACCGAACCGTATCGAAATATTTTGGTACGGTATTTGATATACATAATTGATAAATCGAATATCGAACCGAAGTACCGAATGCCCACCCCTAATTTGGCCGTATTATTGGCAAAACACTAGGTTAGCGGGGTTGTGTGTTCATTGTGGATAGTTTTGTCTAGCCATGATAGCCCTTTCTCTTCGTCTTCCTTTGATTCCTCTAACTAACCTCAGATTCTGTTCATACACCAGAAAGCCTCTAACCGTTCATCTGTGTTCATTTTCCACTTCACCATCTGTAATACCTTCCGACACCGCTGAAGACTTATCTCCGCCGCCGCCGGCGAGGAGCAGCAAATGGGAGCCTTTCATTAAAAAGAAAGTGGTGATGCGCGTGGGATACGTGGGTTCTGATTATCGAGGTCACCTTTTTTCTGTCCAAAAAGAAATATTTTATACTTTTTTGCCTAATAATCACAAATTTGTTCAATTTTGTGGCAGGTTTGCAAATGCAAAGAGATGAACATGAACTATCCAGTAAGATGCTATTGTCCTTTTCTGTTTTGAATTTGCTATTATGAATTAATTAAAAGAGACAAAGGACGGATGCATTCATCTTATTCATCAAATGCTACCGTTGGCATTTATACATATAGCATCAGGAATACAATAAAATGGGCATTTTTTAATTACAGTGGTGTTCCGGTTGTTTGCATGCACCTGACTACTCTAACGCTCTACTAGATATCTTCTACCTTTCACCAACACTAGTAGTAACTAATTTTGACTATTAAGGTTTAGACAGATAGGAGTAAATCACTTAGTTGCTTATTTTGCCTCTTCTGAGATTTGTACCTTGCTCTCCCGTAGTCCATTCTTGCTTTATTGACCGCTAGGCAATGCCCTTTGGTGCAATAAAATGGGCATAAATCAGCTAACAAGTAACAACCTGGATATTCTTCCTAATATAATGGAATATATTTTCTCCTACTAGGAGTTCAGTTCCTAAAAGACCACAAAAAATCCTTCTCTTAAACTGATGTTTGTAACATAGTTTACATGGGGTCAAATTGTTATTATGAGCAGATAGAGCATGTCTCTAAACTTGAGAAAGCCCTCCTCCGTCGAAGGTTATTTGTTGCTTGGTCTTGATTTTTGAACTAAGCAACTCAAATATGGCGTCATTTGTGAGGTCTCCTGAAAATGATACCTTATTAATATATGCTTGCTTGGGTTCTTGGACAAATTGAGTATTGAGTTATTATCGGCTATAGTTATACAGGGTAGTAGTTTCTATGTGCTTGCACTAGATTTACCCAGCAATAGCTTGACATGCATAGGCTGTTGGTGCTACAAACACTGCTTGTAGAGTGGATGGGGTTATTATCAGATGTTCTTGGATGGCCATGAAATTGCATTTGATCCTAACATGAAAACAAATTCAGTGGTGCTATTCCTTTTGTCTTGGTCCCCATGTAATCACAACCTCATCAACATTGAATTTCCTCCTTTCTTGTACAGAAAACCATGGCTGGCTGTGCCTTGCAAATAGATTGCTGCAAGGAGATTATATTTGTGTAGGTTTGTCCATATACATACTGATTATGCTGATTGTGTACACATGTCAGCTGAGCTTGTGATGCATCAGGCTTCTTACTATCTGTTAGAATAGCTATGCGAATAACAACAACAACAACAACCTAGTAAAATCCCACCAAGAATAGCTATGCGAATATATATGTAATTAGTCCTAGTCCTGTATGTAATAAGAGTAGGTTAAGAATAGCTATGCGAATATATATGTAATTAGTCCTAGTCCCGTATGTAATAGGAGTAAGTTATATATTATGTGTACATATAAATATGATTCATTGTATTACAATTAACATCAATATTAGATTTTTCTCCCGTGTATTCTCACATGGTATCAGAGCATCGGTGAGAAAAGATCCCTATGCGTCATTCCAGTGATAACCGGGAAAAAAGAACTCAGTCACCGTGCAATTTTCCAGTGACCTAAGTGATTGTTTGCATCAAATTCTCTATTTATCAGTATTATGCAAAATCCAACACCACCACAAAGTTCCTAAGAGAGATCCGACCAAACCCCCGAAAGATCCTCCGGAAAATACCCAGTCACGCGCCCCCACGCGCCTGTCGTATGTATGTTTCCGGCGGCGCGTCTGTTCGAGGCGCCGACGCATGTGGCTTGTTCCAGCCAGATTTTGAAAAAATTTCTGTTGGACAGTGTGATCGTATTGCAATTCCGAGCCTACCCATCAAGATTACACCAAAATCCGACGACTTCTTTATTTCCAGTTTCCGGCAAAAATTTCCAGATTCCGGTGACTGTTTATGATTTTTTCCGACAACCGTATCCAAGTTTATGCTTGCTTTTGTGTCTAACTTCATCTAACCCAAAAAAAAAAAGGTCCCTAGCTTTGGCTTGGCATTCCAAGGTTAATCATACAACTTTTGGTCAAAATATTTGAGAAATTGGTTGTAGCAAAGTGGATCTATTACTATGAATAGTTGGATAGTTTCTTCACCGGATTATATTGAGTTCCTTCAGTACAAAGCATATAAACATATATCTTCACAGATAGCTTCCGTTGCTCAAACACGTAATAGCGTAACTTGTGTCTCCCAATTTTCATCCTCCGAGTGTTGTAATTGATTCAGGTGCATCTAATCACATTTCTGGTAACTAATCTCTTTTCACTACTATTTCATGTTCTCAATCTCTTCCAACGGTCACAATGGCCAACAGGTCTCTAACCATGGCAACTGGAATAGGTCAAGTAAGTCCACCCTCCTTCCTTAACTTTAGATTCGGTTCTTTATGTTCCCGGTAGTTCTTTTAATCTCATAGCCGTTAGTCGCTTAGCCAAATCACTTAAGTCCTCTGTTTTATTTCTTGATGACCTTGTTTTTATATAGGAACGCAGTACAGGGCGGATCATTGGTACCGGGCGTGAATCAGATGGACTTTATTACCTTATCTTTGCAAAATCACATGGACTCACATCTTGTCTTCCTTCAACAACTTGTCTTGTTAATGATTCACCGAATTTGTTACATAAACGGTTGGGACATCCTAGTTTGTCAAAACTTCAAAAAATGGTACCTGGTTTATCTCACTTGTCCACTCTAGAGTGTGAGTCATGTCAACTCGGTAAGCATACACGTTCCCATTTCCCTCGGCGTCTAGATAATCGGGCAGAGTCACCTTTTACTTTTGTCTATTCAGATGTTTGGGGTCCAGAGTCTGGTCAGTTCTACCTTGAGATTCCGCTACTTTGTCAGTTTTATTGATGATTGTTCCAGGTGCACTTGGATATTTTTGATGAAAAATCGGGCTGAGTTGTTTTCTATTTTCCACACCTTCCACGCTGAAATTCAAAATCAATTTGGGGTTTCTATCCGTACATTTCGTAGTGATAATGCCCTAGAGTATTTGTTTTCTCCATTTCAGCAGTTTATGAACTCTCATGGGTATTCATCAAACATCTTGTCCGTACACATCTAAAAAAAATGGGGTAGCTGAAAGAAAGAATAAACATCTTATTGAAACTGCTCGTACCCTACTCATACAATCTCATGTTCCGTTACGTTTCTGGGAGGATGCAGTTCTTACATCTTGCTATCTTATTAATCTTATGCCATCTTCAGCTATCCAGAATCAAGTTCCATTCTCTGTCCTGTTTCCCCACTTACCTTTGTTCTCTTCCACCCCGTATCTTTGGGAGCACATGTTTTGTTCATAACCTTACTCCAGGAAAAGATAAATTAGCTCCTCGTGCTCTTAAGTGCGTATTTTTGGGTTACTCGAGAAGGCAAAAGGGGTATCAATGCTATTCTCCTGACCTCCAACGGTACCTTATGTCCGCTGATGTTACCTTCTTTGAAACTCAAT
The DNA here is from genome assembly GCA_005239525.1 of Nicotiana knightiana. NCBI lineage: Eukaryota > Viridiplantae > Streptophyta > Magnoliopsida > Solanales > Solanaceae > Nicotiana > Nicotiana knightiana. Next base: position 19,093 of record ML423583.1, read on the forward strand.
CATACTTCACAGGTCTAGGTAATCACTTAGATATTTCTGAGGTGCTACCAGTTCCATCTTTTGGAGATTCAGTCATTATCTCCCATTCATCTTCCTCGACAACTCTAGCTCCACCACCTACAGCTCCAGTTGCAGCTCCACCACCTATATCTCCAGTTCCACCACCTAGACCAATGCAACGTTCTGTAGTCCTACCACCTAGTCTAGTGCAACCTTCTGCAGCTCCACCACTCCTGACTTATCATCGTTGTCCACGCCCAGCATCAAGCCCATCTGATTCACATCCTGCACCCGATCCTGCTAATACCGCAGACTTGTCTCCTCTTAGTCAACTGATTGCACTACGGAAAAGTATACGGTCTACACTTAATCCTAATCCCCATTATGTCGGTTTAAGCTACCATCGTCTGTCATCACCCCATTGTGCATTTGTATCATCTTTGTCCTCTATTTCCATCCCTAAGTCTACAGGTGAAACACTGTCTCATCCAGGATGGCGACAAGCTATGATTGACGAGATGTCTGCTTTACATACGAGTGGTACTTGGGAGCTTGTTCCTCTTTTTTTGGGTAAATCAACTGTTGGTTGTCGCTAGGTGTATGCAAAGTTGGTCCAGATGGCTAGGTTGATCGGCTTAAGGCTCGTCTTGTTGCCAAAGGGTATCTCAGATATTTGGGCTCGATTACAGTGATACTTTCTCTCCCGTGGCTGAAATAGCATCGGTCCGCCTTTTTCTATCCGTGGCTGCCGTTCGCCATTGGCCTTTATATCAGTTGGACATTAAGAGTGCTTTTCTTCACGGTGATCTTGAGGAAAAGGTTTATATGGAGCAATTACCCGGTTTTGTTGCTCTTGGGGAGTCTAGTGGCCTTGTGTGTTGGTTGCGCCGGTCTCTCTATGGTCTAAAGCAGTCTCCTCGTGCCTGGTTTGGTAAGTTCAGCACAGTTATTCAAGAGTTTGGCATGACTCATAGTGAAGCTGATCACTCTGTGTTTTATCGGCATTCTGCTTCAAATCTCAGTATTTATTTGGTGGTTTATGTTGATGATATTGTTATCACCGGCAATGATCAGGATGATATTGCTAAGTTGAAACAACATTTGTTTCAGCACTTTTAGACTAAGGATCTGGGTAGATTAAAATATTTTCTGGGTATTGAGGTTGCTCAGTCTAGCTCAGGTATTGTGATCTCATAACGGAAGTATGCCTTAGACATTCTTGAGGAGATAGGAATGATAGACTGTAGACCTGTTGACACTCCTATGGATCCGAATTTTAAACTTCTGCCAGGGCAAGGGGCTTAGCGATCCTACAAGATATAGGCGGCTAGTTGGTAAATTAAATTATCTCACAGTGACTAGATATGACATTTCCTTTCCAGTAAGTGTTGTAAGCCAGTTTATGGATTCTCCCTGTTATAGTCATTGGGATGCAATTGTCCGTATACTTCGGTATATAATATCAGCTCCAGGCAAAGGATTATTGTTTGAGGATCGAGGCCATGAGCAGATCGTTGGATACTCATATGCTGATTGGGCAGGATCACCTTCTGATAGACGTTCTACGTTCGGATATTGTGTTTTAGTAGAAGGTAACTTGATGTCTTGGAAGAGTAAGAAGCAGAATGTCGTTGCTCGGTCTAGTGCAAAAGCTGAATATCGAGCAATGGCTATAGCAACATGCGAGCTAGTTTGGATCAAACGGTTGCTCAAAGAGTTGAAATTTGGTGAGATCAGCCAAATGGAACTTGTGTGTGATAATCAAGCTGCCCTTCATATTGCATCGAATCCGGTGTTCCATGAGAGAACTAATCATATTGAGATTGACTGTCACTTTGTCAGGAAAAGATACTCTCAGGAGATATTACTACAAAGTTTGTGAAGTCGAATGATCAACTTGCAGATATTTTCACCAAGTCCCTCAGGTGGTCCTCGTATTAGTTATATATGTAACAAATTCGGTACATATGATTTGTATGCACCAGCTTGCTATGTGAATATATATGTAATTAGTCCTAGTCCTGTATGTAATAGGAGTAGACTATATAATATGTGTACTTATAAATAAGGTTCATTGTATTACAATTAACATCAATAATAGATTTTTCTCCCGTGCATTCTCTCACTATTTGTAGTTCCATCCATATCTTTGTATTTTTGGAAACCTTGATGAAATTCATGCTAGAATTGAGTGGTCTGCAAAGTGGATCACACTTTATTTAATTAACAATTCTTACACGTATTGGCCATTGGTTTTGAGCTGTCAGTCGCAAAATCAATCTGATTGTATCATGCTTTGCAGTTAAGTTCAAAAACTTCCTTAGTCTCCTATTTGTACGCTTTTGCTACAAGTCTGACCTTGTGTTTGACATCTTCTTTCTTTGTCTTCAAGAGAGTTCGGAACCTTAATATTGTCCTTTTGGACAAAAAGAACAGAAATAAGTGTAAAAAAAAAGAGAACCATTCTATATATAACGCCCAAAAACTGGGCGCTATACCTTAACGGTAACTTTTGCCGCTAAGGTATGTTTCTTTAAGGTCTTGGTGGATACTCATATTTTTTCAGATAAATATTTGATGCTCAGATTGTTTTTTATCATAGCCAAACTTGGTAAGCTCATCTCACAACAACGTTCTGTTATCTCTATCTATTTTATTGGAATCTGCTCTCTCTCTCTCTCTCTCCCTCTCAACTTTAGTCTATCGAGTTGATCTGGATTTTTCTCTCTCAACTCAGTCCATCGAGTCAGTAACTCAACAGTAGGAGAACTCTTTAGCATCTTGAGTCAACTCCTGCCTTGCACCAAAACCACTCTTCAACCTGTTAAGCTTGCAATTTATGCTGTATGCTATTCTTCAGCCTGTTGAGTCACTTCATTCTTCTAAAAAATTAAGCCTATAAAAGGGAAAAACAAATAAGAAATAAGGGAACTTCAATCCACCGGTAAACCCTAGAATTGAATTGTCCGTTCAGGTTGGTGTTAAGGTTTTTTTTTTTATAATGGTATAAAGTGAAGGTGTTGGGGAATATAAATATCCTACATCAGTTGTTAAAAGGTATTATTCAGTGGGCCTCGGCTATTCTACTTGTTGCAATTAGGGTCTAGATTGGAGGTTAGGATCCTGTACTTGTACCAAATGCTATAAATTAAAACGGAGGAGCAAAGAGTTTAGCTTCACAATAGACAGAGAACGATGAATTCTGAATGAGTATATCCATCAAAATCTAGCCTCTATATGGGCTGAACATATAATTAGAAACAATCAGCCTACTGCTTTCTGAAATACACGTAAAATGATATCCTACAAAAACTAGGATTCAGTTCCTTAAAGACCGAGCCTGACCGCCAGAAAAAATATGATACCTTTTCAGAAGTTAATTTTTCTGCATTGCTCATTTACTACCAACATTCTCCATGGGGAGAGTAGAAAAAGAAATGGCATGGCAATGCTATGTTTTATATATATATATATATATATATATATATATATATATATATATATATATATATATATATTTTGGCGTTTATGATTTGCTTGACTTATGATAAGCATTGGCGAAAACCCACCATTTCTTGATTTGTTGTTAATTGAGTTTTATTTAAAACAACGCCATGGTAGTCAACTATAACTGGAAAATGGCCTATACCAATGTGCGACTCCTTAGTAATTTATGTGATTAACGTATTCACAGAAAGTAATTTTCATCTGGATCGCTGGCTTGTTTCTTACTTGAGAGATTAGCATTGCGGGTGTTCAAGGTAAGTGTATTATCAAGTGAATTGAAACATGAACGGAATACTGTATAATTATACTTGTGAATTGGCTCCTCTGATTCATGAATATGCTAGGTTGGAAGGAGAATTTTGCCTGAAACGTCATTTAGTGTTATATTTATGATAACTTGATTGAACCTTCCCTGTGGCAATCCTCTTACCAACTGTGTAAATTTTGACTTGTATACATATTCCATCAGCCTAACCATCACGTGTGGGGTTTTGGAGTTTTGCTAAATCATTATAGTTCTGTAATGCAGCCATTGAAGGTGAACTGGAAAAAGCTATCTTCAAAGCTGGAGGTATTCGAGACAGTAATTTTGGAAACTTATATAAAATTGGTTGGGCGAGAAGTAGTCGAACAGATAAAGGAGTAAGCTAGAGATTTATTATAACTAAAACTTCGCATTCTTTTTTGTTTTCCCCAAAAAGAATGTCTTCTCTTGCGATAATGTTGATTCTATTGCAAAACACATTAGGTTCATTCATTGTCGACCATGATATCTCTTAAAATGGAGATCCCGGAAGATGCATGGCAGGATGACCCAAATGGGATTTCTCTTGCTAATTGTGTGAACTCATACCTCCCAGAGAACATCAGAGTTTTCAGTATCCTACCCTCAAAAAAGTGAGATTATTCTCTTATTTCTGAATTTTTCCTGTTTTCTTTCATTGGCCTATGACTTTCACTTATGTTCATGTCTTAACTGATAAGCACTAAAAGTTAGCACATTGAGGATTGAATTTCCATTATCACTAACTGTTGGAGGAAAAACATGTTAAAGTGCATGTAAAAAAACAGCATGTAAATGTGCAGATTTCAAGCTTTGAGGTGAAAACAAAGACGTACTTCCTTCCCCGCTTCTTTAGCAATAGCAACCAAGTTTATTGGGCTAACCCGAAAAGCCGAGCAAGCATAACTCATAGAGTAAGAATGATAACATTCAAGATAGCTGAAGCAGTAGTCGACTATAACTTCTAGAGTTTGTAATGGATTCAAATCAATCTAAAGAACGAGTTGATTAAAACAAATAAAGATATGTGTTGCATGAAACTGACACAATAATCAGTATCGAAACTGAAAACGTTGCTAATATTCAGACAACAAATTTGCCCTGGAAACCCAACATGAATCCTAATTCAACTCCACAATCCACTTATAGAAACGAAACACTTTGTAATTTTTAGGATAGAAAAGCCAATCATGTTTATCAAGAACAGAGAAATCTTAACAAGGAATCATTTTACCTGGAAAATCAAGAGTTGTTCAAAGAACAAAGGCTAATTTATAGTTCCCCAGGTAACTGTATTAAAAGACAAACTTGCCCTTAAATAAAAATCTCGGCAGACTTGTGAGATCACGGCCTCAAATGACCAGTGCGTGAAAATGACTTCGAGGCTGCAACTTCAAGCTTGAGGTCACGGCTTCAAGCCTTCAACTCTTGAGACTCAAATCTTGTAGCTTGTTGTGAGCCACGACTTCAAGTTTGAAGCAATGGCTTCATATCCTCTTCCAATGATGTCACAAGCACATGAAAGCATTTATAAGGTAATTCCCTTCCTTCTATCTCATTTTCAAGAAGAAAATACTTCTTGATCTTCATCTGTTTCCCAGCTAACTTCTATTGGAGTTCCTTGGCATGCGATCTGTCATTGGTGGCTTTCCAGCCATGTCCCATGACTCCTTAGATGCGCCCCATGGCGTCTTGGCAAGCCTCCCAATGCCTAGCGACATGGACGACCCCCTGGTCTTGGCCGTGTCAAGTGACAAGCGCGCCTGTGCCTATGTCGCCCCATCGATAGCCCTCGCCAGCGCCTGGCCGCAGGCAGATGCCAACAACGCCGGGCATGCAGACTCTGATGCTAAAGACAAGGTTGCCGCCAGCGGACCTGTTTCTACCTTGTAGGAATCTAAGTCCTTTTTATTGTAAATATAGAGTAGTTTTACTTCCTGTATTTCTATTATGTCTCTCTAGCTTAGTTATGTCAAGTCCTGTAACTTTGGTTTATTCTTTTTAAGCATTATTAGGGGTGATCATGTAATCAAATATTTAAGCAAGCAAACAATTCTCTGTATTGGTGTTGTTTCTCCCCCTTGACACCGTGTTACCTTTCTGTAATAGTTTTTATTAATGCAATCAAGTTTTCTTTCATTCTCATTCTCTTTTCTATTATCTCAATTACTCTTGACGTTGGTTTTCCTATACGGAACTGACAGTCTCGTCTAGCGCACGGACATCGGTTATTTAGCCTGACGTCGCCCTTCCAAGAATTCTCAGGAAGGCGCTGCGCAAAATTTGGTATCAAAGCCTAAGCTCGACATCAGACAAGGGAACACATTGCCATTACGACCATTTCTAACCATAGTGAATCACGGGGATCGTATTGCGGCCCTTGAAGAGACGGTTAACGTATTACAACCCATTGTGAATATGGTGCCTGATTTAAGAACCAACCTAGTGGAAAGGTTGGACGACCTGGACCGCAGGATGCGGCAGAGGCAAGGTGATAGTGCAAATATCAGTCGCGACTGAAGGAGACCAACAAACGGCAGCGACAGAGGCAACCGAAATTTCAGTAAATTCGAGGGCCTCCAACAAGAGCGGACTGAGGATTTAGCGTATAGGGCACAAGAGGCAGACAAGGTGACTGCCATGCAGCAAACCCCATAGACAACTTGACGGGCCAGCTCAATGTTGTCAATGCTTCATTATAAGGCCTACTTCGAGGAGGCGGAGACCAGATCGAGGGTGCTGTGAACCTCGCCCCTATGCCACAAAAGCTGAAGATTCTTGAGCCAAAACCTGACAATGAGGCTCTGAAATGCCAAGGAAATGGAGAACTTCATCTTCGACATCGAACAATACTTCGATGTCGTGGGTGAGTTAGAAGCAAAAAAGGTAGCAACTACTGCCATGTGTTTTCAAGGTGATGCTAAACTCTGGTGGCAGGTGAAATACGAAGCCATCAGGACAGGTGAAGATACTTTTGAGACATGGGGAGACCTGAAGGTAGCCATACGCCTACTGTTCTTCCTCGAAAACGTGGAGTACAAATACAATGCGTGGAGAAAGCTCTGGGAGCTCCGCCAGACCAAGTCACTTCGAAATTATGTGTTGGAATTTTCCGCACTCATGCTCAACATACGGGATATGGGGGACAAAGACAAACTCTTCACCTTCCTGGAAAGTTTGAAACCTTATGCCCGTATGGAGCTGCAAAGACAAAGAGTAGACACTTTACCCAAGGCGATCCAACCAGCGGAATGCCTTGGGGACTACCAAGTGGAAGCTCGGAAGGATAGTGTCACGCCCCAAACCTGGTGAGGCGAGACCGGCACCCGGTGCCTCACTTGATCGAGCGTACCAACCTGAGACTGAGGGACTCTGAACATACAATGTGATACTTTGGCCATAGGGCCACCTTGCAGGACAATTTGTGAAACAAAATATAAAATTGAACGGAAACTAGCTCAAATGAATATCAGTATAAAGCTGGGCCGGCAAGACAGTCATAACTACTACCGATGACAAACCCAAAAAAAAATGCATACCAAGCCTACAAGGCCAACATACTGCAGTAACTGACAGGACATGTCTACAAGTCTCTACTGATGGCTGTACTGTGGTCGGATTAGGGCCCTGACTTACCCATTTAATCTATATATATAAAATGGACTCCAAAGTCTAGACCTAGTAACTCCGGAGAAGTGGAGCTTACCAATCAAGCTGATGTTTGGCTCTGTCTACTACGAAGGTCTATCCGGTTGTCTATCAGGACCTACAAGCATGAGATGCAGCACCAACCAACATACCCAGTAAAATCTCAGTAGTGGGGTCTGGGGAGAGTAGAGTGTACGCAGACCTTACCCCTAACCCGAAAAGGGTAGAGAGGCTGTTTCGGGAGACTCTCTGCTCAACAAGAGAGAAAATAATATCAGAAAAGAAACAAAAGAAAAGGCATGTAACAACAAAAGATGCCAGAAAGAAAATAACAACAACGAATAAAGCATGAAATGCAGCGTCCCTAGAAAAGGGACGCCAGAACGAAATAATGTACCGAGTATGTAAGGCAATAGAATAATTGAAAGCTGAGGCTGAACTGATAGTATAATAACTGAAAGTAACTGAGAGTCAAAGATGATCTGAAGATATGCTTACGTGCTGATACTAATTCAACTCTCTCAATATAGTAAGTAAAATAGTTGTTGGACCCTATAAGGCTCAGTACGTATAATTGGTCTGCCGTAGTAGGCTCCCTCATAGGCGCTCAACCGTACTAGGCTCGGTATCTCGGCCATTCTGGGCTCGCTCATAGGCGCTCGGCCGCAGTAGACTCGGTATATAACTTACCATCTGATGAGAGGTTGCCCAATAGGGGCCTGCCCACAGATTATAGCTCGATGGTGGTGAAAATACTGTAATACTGTATGTATATATAGACCCTATGCTCTCTTGACTGGAAGAAGACAATACTTAACTGAATATAGAGTCACGATAAGGAAGAATACTGTAACTTATGAGACTAGGATAATGTACATAAGTTCAGGAATACGAACTTCTCTTTATGTCTTGTTATCAAACACATTTTACGGGATCACGCCAAAATGAAGGAAGGGTTTAACCTGAACATACCTGTAGCAATTTGCCCAATAACCACGCTGAACTCAACTGGTCGCACGTTTATCTACAACCACGATAATGATGCTATCATTAAGCTACGAAGTACAACTAACGTACAATGAACGACAAGCTCATTCTATATTGAAACGGGCAGCATCTCCCCCGATTTTGTTACATTTCCCACATCCTATATTGTAGCAACAATCCAAACAACAACCAATAGCTATATGGAACACAACCAGCACAATAACACGTCGAATGGCAAGCTCGGTTCATGTCTAATAACACTACATTTTGAACCCTTTCCCTCTTATTTATATTCAAGAAAATGTTGATAATAACAACACAATATACTCAGGTTATTCATAAATTTTCCAGCCATAAAACGCTGCAAGAACACCTCCCAAACAGTCCAACAATCAACAACATTATTAACAAGACTTTCGATCGATATCTCACAAATTTTAGCTTCAACGACTTAGCCGTAACTTATATAAACTCAAATACATGTAGAGTAAGAAGTTCCTTACCTTCAACAGATGGAACAACTCGAATTCGAGATTACTTCACCACAAGATATCCTTCCAATGTAGCCACAAGAACAAGGAAGAGAAACTAGTAAGCACTTCGAGTTTCTCGACACTAGAATCGCTTTGAAATACTTGAAATCACTTAGGGCTGATATGAAACCCTCGGGAGAGTATTTTCCGGAACATATACCACTTAAAACAACCCCCCACACGAGCTGGAACCACACCAAAATCAGCAACCACAAGAAGAACAAGAAACTCACTAGCACGATGGTATTTATAGCATTTGATTCATGTTTTGTATCTTCGGTTTTCACTCTAGAATCACGGAGACTGCTTTGAGAGTGTTTTGGGAGAGTATAGAGCTTGGTTGGGTCGAGAAATGAACCCAAATGAGCCTTGCCCCGATATTTAAAGGTTGGAGAATAATCCACCGTCTAAGCGGGTCCCAATGGGAGTTGCTTGTGCAGTCTCGCAAAAACGCTAATATTTCTATACTTTAATGTTGTATCGACGAACGGTTTAATGCGTTAGAAACTAGACTCGTAGAACTTCAATTTGGTAGGCGGTCATCCCGTAATTCCAAGTATATTGGGAGAAAAGCTCAGCTACATTTGGCCTATTTTTCAGCACATTATGAATGTGACTTGTGATGACCTTTGCCAACTTTTGTTCCACAATTCGCTTGACTTCAAAATGTAACACACAACTATTATACGATTGAAATAACTCATAACATAACCTCCTTATCATGTTAAGCACCCTAGTCTCACCCCAAAAGTACATGTTATAACATTCCCAACTTGTTGACTTTCGACGAAACTTATTTTCTTCAATTCGTTTAGCTTCTAAGCCTACCAACACTCTTGATACTTGTTATTCATGATCTTAAATATTTATAACTTCCACGGTAACATGATTAACTTTATGTACTTTCAAGGATGATCTCATTTCTGAGCTTACATACTCTCACGTACGAAAACATGGGGTGTAACAGATAGACCTCAACCTCCTACCCGAGGAGGATACAAAGGGGGCCAACCTAACAATGGTGGCCCTAGCAGAAGTGCGGGAGATTGGAGTGCAACCAAATCTAAGACTCCTTCCTCAGGCAGCAATGGTGTTGCGTTTCACAACAACGATGGGGGGAGCCCCCTTCAGGATGTCGTCATTGTGGCGGGCCACATTGGAACAATGAATGCCCACAAGCACAAATGAACATCCATCAAACTTTTGATGGATGTTTTTGGATGACGACACAGATGATGCTGACCAGACAGAACCAATAGGTGCCTTACGCACTTGTTTGTTCTATTTCTAAGGCCTTAGCGGGAACCAGTGCCGGCATTCCTAAGAAAAAAGACCTATGCCCCAGCCCAACCATCAAGAAAGGGAAAAACAAGGCGGATGAGGGGTCTCCTCTTAACCAAGAGAAGACCTTGATGTTCGTCGAAATGAAAGTTAATGGCAAGCCCATTCGGGCGATGATAGACACGGGCGCTACTCACAACTACTTAGTCTCAACTCAGGTAGAACGTCTTGGTTTAGTGGTGGGAAAGGGCAGAGATCGTATCAAGGCTATCAACTTACCGCCTTAGCGAGTGGGTGGAATAGCCAAAGAAGTGCCAGTGAAGCTTGGTCCTTTTAAAGGAAAATTCAACTTGCTTGTGGTGATCATAGATGAATTCGAGCTGATAGTTGGATCAGAATTCATGAGGCAAACCAACTCCATTCTTGCACCTTATGCAGATATGCTACTGATGATGGGAGCCAATGCGACCAAACCCTGCATTATCCCATGCACAACCATAAAAATAGCCGAGGAGAACATCTCGGCCTTGCAATTGAAGAAGGGAGTCAAAAGACATGAACCTACGTTCTTGGCTACCTTTTGTATTGAAGATATTGAACACTCTTCGGGTCCCATTCCTGCACCCGTGAAGGAGCTGCTAGAAGAGTTTGAAGACGTCATGCTGCAGGACATGCCAAAGCAACTCCCGCCTAGGCGCACTGTTGACCATGAGATTGAGTTGGTGCCGGGTATGAAGCCACCCGCCCGGGCGCCTTACAGAATGTCACAACCCGAACTCGCCGAACTTCGGAGAAAGCTGACGGAAATGCTGCACACGAGGATCATTGTGCCCTCCAAGTCCCCTTACGGGACCCCTGTGGTGTTCCAAAAGAAACAACATCACACCGTACGACTCTGTGTGGGTTATCGGGCCCTAAATAAAATCACAGCAAAGAACAAGTACCTTATCCGGCTAATGGCAGACTTGTTCGATAGACTAGGTGGTGTAGTATTCACCAAAATAGACCTGAAGACAAGTTACTGGCAAGGTCGGATTGCTGAGGGAGACGAACTGCAAGACGACCGGTGTGACAAGATATGGGTCGTATGACTTCCGGGTTATGCCATTCGGCTTGACTAATGCTCCAGCCACATTTTGCACCCTGATGAACCAAGTCTTCTGAGAGTATATTGACGAATTTGTAGTGGTCTACTTGGACGGCATTGTGGTATATAGCAAAACATTGGAGGAACACCTGGAGCCCCTGTGAAAGGTCCCAGCACGACCGCGGGAGCACGAATTATATGTGAAGCTATCTAAGTGCTCCTTAGCCCAAAAATAGATTGACTTCTTTGGATATGTCATCGAGGAAGGGCGAATCAAGATGGACCAACAGAAGATTCAGGTTGTCATAGATTGGTCGCCGCCTAATGATATCACGCCTTAAGGGTGTTCCTTGGCTTGTGCAACTTCTATTGGCGGTTTGTGAAAAATTACTCTCTCATAGTGCTGTTGAGAGAACTCCTAAAGAAAGTCACGTCTTGGGATTGGGGTCCCAGGCAAGCAGAGGCCTTCAATGCATTGAAAGTGGCTATGTCTAGTAGCCCTGCCTTGGCCTTTCCTGATGTGGCTAAGCCATTCGAAGTACAAATGGATGCCTTTGACTATGCTCTGGGCGGAGTATTGCTACAAGAGGGGCATCCAGTTGCGTATGAGAGCCGGAAGTTGAAGGATGCAGAACGGCGCTACGCAAAAGAATTATTGGCTGTCGTCCACTGCTTACGCCTTTGGAGGCACTATCTGCTGGGAACCCCGTTCATTGTCAAGACGGACAACACGGTTGTTAGTCATTTCATGACCAAGCCAAAGCTGAATGGCCGACAAGCCAGGTGGCAGGAACTCCTAGCGGAATTTCACTTCAACCTGGAGTACCGAAGTGGTAAGACCAACCAAGTTGTTGATGCGCTTAGTCAGAGGGCTGACCTAGCATCGGTGTGCTTACTCGCCACCTATAAAAGATCAGATACGGGATCTACTCACCAAGGATCCTGCTGCACAACATTTGGTTGATTTGGTAGGACTGGGCAAGACTCGCCAATTCTACGTGGAAGATAGGTTCCTCAAGGTGAAAGGGAACCGACTTTATGTTCCTAAATGAGGAGATCTCCGAAGGACTCTTATGATGGAAGGCCATGATACTTTGTGGGCCAGCCACCCAGGAGAAGAACACACTATGACGTTGTTGCGCCGTGCTTATTATTAGCCTAAAATGGCTGATGATTTTGCTTAGTATGTGAAGACTTGCTTAGTATGCCAGAAAGACAAGTCAGACGCTTGGCACAAACGGGACTTTTGGAGCCATTGCCGTTCCAAAGAGACCTTGGGAAAGCGTATCACTGGATTTCATCACCGGATTGCCCAAGGTCGGAGATCTTACAACTATCTTGGTTGTGGTGGATCGGTTTCTAAATATGCTACATTTATAGCAGCCCCAAAATATATATCAACAGAAGATACAGCACAACTCTTCTTCTCTCATGTTGTCAAATATTGGGGCATGCTGAAAGACATCGTTACAGACGCGACTCTTGCTTCACTAGCAACTTTTGGACTCGGCTCTTTAAGTTCCTCGTGTCCAAGTTGAGCCACAATTCAAGTTTCCATCCGCAATCCGATAGCCAGACGGAAAGGTTCAATGACATGCTGGAGGAATACCTCTGCCATTTTGTCATCGGATCGCAGACGAATTGGGTGAAGCTTCTGGATGCTACGCAAAAGAGCTCTAGTACAAACAAAAGCGCTTTTGAAATTGTTACCGGACAACAACCGCTACTCCCACACAATGTGAATGCCCCAAGCATGTCGAAATCTCCTCGAGCTGCTAGCTTCTCGAAGGAATGGAAGCGAAATTTGGAGATAGTGCGGAGCTATCTTGTCAAAGCCCAAACGCCTAGCCCTACGTACGGCCCCGTGGTCTTTGCTGCGCCAAGTGACAAACGCCCTGTGACTTGTCGCCCCTCGCCAGCGGCCAGCCGCAGGCAGATGCCAACAGCCCGGCGCACGCAAACTCTGATGCTAAAGACAAGGTTACCGCCAACCGACCTGCTTTTACCCTGTAGGAATCTAACTCCTTTTTATTGTAAATATAAAGTAGTTTTACTTTCTGTATTTTCATTATGTCTTTCTATCTTAGTTATGTCAAGTCTTGTAACTTTGGTTTTTTTTTTTAAGCATTATTAGGGAGATCAAGTAATCAAACTTTCAAGCAAGCAAACAATTCTCTCTGGATTGGTGTCTCTCCCCCTCGACACCATATTGCCTTTCTGTAATAGCTTTCATTAATACAATCAAGCTTTCATTCTCTTTTTTGTTCTCTCAATTGCTCTTGACATTGGTTTTCCCGTACGATACTGACAGTCCCGTCTAGCGTACGGAGGGGACCCCAGCCCTCGGATAGTAACCGCACGGACATCGGATGCTTAACTTTACGTGGCCCTTCCAAGAAATCTCAGAAAGGCGCCGCGTAATAAATCTCATCATAGTTCGTTAGGGTGAGTTCTCAACAAGTGTTCCATGTGGTGCTTTGCTATCTTGCCTTATGTTGCCCTTTCTTTTAGCAGTTGTTCAGTGCCTTATGTTTTGATTAGTGCAGAAGTTAACTTTGATATATTGGAAAATCTGGGCCCATAATGCTAGTAAGGGAAAGATTGCTCTTATATGTATTTCTTTTTGAGTCAGAGTTCAGTTATTAGTATATGGGGCAGAGCTTTCTTCTTTACATTTTTGCATGATCTTGGTTGACTTGAGCCATTTGCCAAAGTCTGTCTGCTGTCCCTGATATTGTCTTTGTTCAGTTTGAAATTGATATAGCAGTTATGATTTTTTTGTTTCCTCCATACTCACTTCATTTATAACCGAGCTTCAGGAGGTTTGACGCCAGAAGGGAGTGTAATGCACGCAAGTATTCTTATCTACTTCCTGCTGAAATCATCGGGATAAAGAATGGCTCAACTTCTTCTGAAATTGATTTCCATTTATCCAATTTTAATGACATATTGAACTCTTTCGAGGTAATTTTAAGTCTATCAGTTTTCTTCTGTTCTTCTAATGGTTATGCTTCATGTTCTTTAAATTCTTATTTTTTTTCGTATGCCTTCTTTGATAAGTGGTTTTGTTTCATGCTTATATGGAATACCTTACAAGAGTTCAGTTTGCTCCAGTCTGTACCTGCAAGACTTCTTAAGTCAAATACTGATTTCATTTTTCTGATATTTGATCGTTTTTTATTGAGACAAAAATAATTATTCTGCCGCTTCACTTAGTTCATGAACTGGGTTGCAGGGAGAGCATCCTTTCCACAACTACACAATACGATCCAAGTATAGGAAACATTCTCCTGCCAGAAAATTGTTACAATATGATTGTCTCTTAAAAAAAGGGAGACCCTCGACTGAGGAAGAAATATCTGGGTGTGAGGAAAGTGATGGAGAAGAAAACTGTAAAGAGAAGGGGGTTGTGACAACTGTTGAGGATGAAAATCAAAATCCAGTATGCAACTTGTCTACTAGAAATCAGGCAGGCGACTATAATGAGAAACTCAGTCATTCAAAGGAACTATATCCTGTTTTACCAATCCTAGCGAGATGGCTCCATGAAACGGATGCAAGAGATAAGCTTAGCTCTGCCCATTTCCGAAGAATTTTTCACTGTCGTTGTGGAAATTTGGAGAAGTTGTTCAGCATGAATTATGTTGAAGTTTCTATCTGTGGAGAATCATTCATGTTACATCAAGTAATTCTCTTTGATTTATCATTTTGCTCTGTTCATTCTTTCTATGCTCTGTTCATTCTTTCTAATGTTTTAAAATGGAAGTGCTACTTGGTAAGCAATGAGTCTGTGCGCCTTACCAAGATCCTCATTTGCCTTGACGAACTCATGTCAATTGGGTTGGACATGGGTGTGAATCCATCTCTCAGATCCTGCAAAATACACCAGATTTTTTATTTGATACGCCAAGAATTTGTTTGAACTTGGATGTACTCATGTTGGATACATAACTATATGGGATACTCGTATTTGAGTCCATGCATGTGCCGAGGAGATGGTCAGTGGTAGCTTTATGACTGATGGTTATTTAAGCAGATTGAACTGTTGTTTTTCTTCTTACAGTTTCATTACATGCAGCTCTTCCTTGTCTTTACTCTGTTACATTTGCTTTGTTCTGATCTGTGTTTTACTTGATAAGATATGCTGTGTATGTCTAAGCCTAAATTATTGCTCCTATTCAGATACGCAAAATGGTG
Organism: Nicotiana knightiana; assembly: GCA_005239525.1. Classification (NCBI taxonomy): domain Eukaryota; kingdom Viridiplantae; phylum Streptophyta; class Magnoliopsida; order Solanales; family Solanaceae; genus Nicotiana; species Nicotiana knightiana. The sequence goes on from ML423583.1 coordinate 34,616, forward strand.
GGGACTGCAGTTGCAATAAAACGCAATCTTCTACCACCTGATGTTTTGAGAATGTCATTATGCAAATTTTCAAGGATTGTCTTACCCCTAGCCCCATCGGAAGTTTTGGTTTTGAAGGGAAACAATTTTGCTTTGCGAAACCAACCTGGAAACATAACAAGACCTGAAATGCTGACATTACTGGAATCCGAAGATATTATCAAGGCAGTAGATGAGTTCTATTACTCCACAATGTTAACTCAGCTGTCTAAATTTTTGGACCCCTCAAAATATCCTTGGAGTGAGTGGGTAGAGATACTGGATGCAAACACAAGCATTCCAGAATCCCAATTGGAAGAAGTAAGGATTTCTTGGAAATTATGGAAGGAACTGTATGAAAGCAGAACTAAGGCTCCATCAGTATTGTCTTAACGTACATTACCGCGACTGTCATGCATTAACTTGGTTAAGTTCATCCTGTTAAAATTTAAAATTGTGAATGTCACTGAATTCAGCAGTTTCGTGTTTTATTGAGTCCTTTCCCTATCCTGGCTTGCTGGAGGTTGGGCCAGTTCAGGCCTGTGCAAACATATATCTGCTAGAAGACCTAGATCAGGTCTCCGTTTTGTGTGTTTTGCACCATCTTGTATCACAATGAGAACTTCCTGCCCAACTTCTTCAATTGCAGTTTTTGATGGAATTGTATTATTCTGTTGGTTCGTGCTTCTCATGTCCAAAGTCCATTTAGGAAGCTTCTTCTGATGGTTAAATAGCTGGGACCTGAGATGTGTCAACCAGCATCCTAGATGAAACCGGAAATTCTAAGGAAATCCAGTCTGGTTGTTCCAGGACAACAAATATTTCCTCTTAAGGAGAATGATCCACCTTTTGGGCATGTAGTAGAAAAAACATGTCAAGTTGTCAACACACATTCAAGATTCCTGCCTATTAGTTCTGTCTGGCAGTTAATCACCAATTGAAATACAGGTGATGCAAAGGTGAGTAACATGTGCATTAATCTTTTTTTCATTTAATCAATATTGTATGTTAGGATTAAATCTGACCACCAGACAACTATTTTTCTGGTGGTATGAACTGCCAGCTTCTCTCATTTATGCATTCGTTTCATGTAGGCTGAATCCCTGGCGGTCTCTTCTCAATCTACTACTGCTTTTACTCTTTTTTTTTTCCAATTCTTTTTTGCATGAAAATGCTATTATCGTCTGTCTTTTAAATCAGTTCTATTATCATCCCCCTTGTTAAGCCTGGAACAGTGAGCTCTCCATATCGTAATTTGTGTATCATGATAGTCAACCACATTTAGAAGTGTAATAAGAATTTCGTCTAGATGGTAGTAGAAGAGTACTCTAGCAGATAATGTTGCCATTGAAATGGAGTGCGGTTAAAGTTTTCTCAAGTTCTGTATCAATTTATGTGTGTATAATTATTTATGGAGTTTGATGTTGTACCATATGCAGTTATTAATCTTTCTGTAAACTATGAGTCTGTAACTTGCCATTTATGTGCACCTTTCACCAAGCGTGAATACCGAATGTGCTGCAAAAGTAATTTTTTTGAGGAAATATTGGAATTCTCCATCTTTATAGACCTCGTCATATATTAGATTCATAAGCAATAATTCTAACAGGGAAGGCTCGTCAAATTATTTCTCAAGACTTTAAAATGAGTTCCTCGATATTGCTTGCAGATTGTCTTGAAGAGTAAATGTTCTGCTTATTGCTTGCTAGTGTCTTGAAAAGCAAAATTATATTTTGTCAATTCCAAGTCATCTTCGGCTAGCTCATGGAGCATGGTTTTGGGGAAAAGATTTATTCAAAAAGGCAGCGTTGTGTTCGTTTAAGTTATGAACATCACCTGATTTCATAAATGCATAGAGAAGTGGCCTTACATAATTCTCTTTTAAGCGGTTTACACTTCACACTTATGTAGGCGATTCCTAAATGTGCAATTTCGTAGATATGCTATTTGATGATCCTCATATCAAATTTAGAAATCATTAGAAAGTCTTAACCCTTTATCTTTGATAACAAACATAGTCTTCATCACGAGAATAGAACAAAATTTTATTTGACAATGTCGAACCATTAATCATAACTTTATTTGATCTCCTTGAACATAGATCTTGGGATTACCAGTAAGTTAGGTAGAGTTATCGCCATGATGACTTGTCCTCGACCATATTCTCATTTTCTTTGATGATTTATCAACCGCCACTCTAGTTAGGCTTTTTATAAGCTGATTAAATTCATTATAGGTAGTCAATTGTGATAATGAGTTCAAAGCTCGTTTATTGCCATCCAATGAGTTCAGTCGGAATTACTCGTGTAACGATTCAATTTACTTACCACACAAGCTATATCAGATTCTGTACAATTCATAATGTACATCAAACTTCTTAACACTTGAGCGTAGTACCAATGAGACTTGCTCCAACCTAGATTTTTTGTAAGACAACATTTACTTTAATAAGAGTACGCAACTTCCATTTTAACGTAATGAGATTGGGAAAATGTTGACCTTGAAGACCTATGAATTTTAATTTCTAAAATTAAATCAGCAACTGTTAAGTCTTTTATATCAAACTTGTTAGCAAGAATATGGTTATTAGTATTTATGTTGAGAATGTCTTTACTCATTATTAACATATCAACATTTATCATACTCATTAATCTTAAACCCATTTTGCTTACATTATTTGGTCAAATTTCACATGCCACTGTTTGGATGCCTGTTTTGTAAAGTGATTTAACAAGTCGGTATACCTTCTTTTCTTTTCTAGGAACTATAAACCCTTCATGTTGTTCCATGTAAATTTCGTCCTCCAAATCTCTATTTAAAAATATTGTTTTAACATCCACTTGATGTATTTGAAGACTATACAAGGCTGCCAACACCATTAACACCGGATGGATGTAATCCTCGTTATCGATGAGTATGTGTCAAAATAATTAAGACCTTCTCGTTATCTAAACTTTTTGACAACAAGTCTTGCTTATATTTAAATAGTGCCATCATCTTTCATTTTCCTCTTGAAAATCTATTTGGAACCTAAGGTTTGATCTCTAGAGGAAGATCAACCAATTTCAAGTATTTTTGTTTAATATGAATTTATTTCATATTGACCAACTCTTTCCAATATTGTTCTTTCGAGGAAGACAGTGCTTCTTTAAACGTTTGAAGCTCATTTTCCAACAAGAATGTTAGAAAATCTAGTTCAAAGGAAGTATTGTCCTTTGACGTTTACTATGTCTTGAATTTTTCTCATTAAGTGTACTTTCCTTTGTTTAATACGTCTTGGATTTCTTACTCGATGGCTCACATTCCTTTTTATACAGGTAAATATTTTTAAAGAATTCAGTATCATCTGATTCTACTGCCGTATTAATAAAAATATCAGGATTTTCTGATTTATGAAGCAAAAAATAATATGTCTTGCTATTGGCTGCATATCCAATGAAAACGCAATCAATGATTTTCAATCCAATTTTTATCCTTTTGGATTTAGAAACTTGCACTTTAGCCACACCCCACACTTTAACATATTTTAAGTCGGGCTTTCTTCTTTTCTATTTTTCATATGGAATTGATTGCGTTTTGCTATTGTCATGACCCAAAATCCCACCTTAAGGATCGTGATGACACCTAGTCTCCAAACAAAGTAAGCCGGGCAATTAACATTATTTAAAAAATAGAAGCACGATATAACGAAAACATAGCCTAACATAAATGCGAAAATAGGAGTAATACATGTACAAGTAGCAATACTCAATATAACTTCCCAACTAGGTGGTATAAGCTCTAATTGAATACACGAGATATCTAAAAAATACAATACTGTCAGAAATACATAAACAGTACAAACGAAACAAAAGGGTGACTCCGACGCCTGCAGTCGGATCATGCAGGGATATCTTGACTGTAACCTTGTTCAACTGCCTGTAGTCAATACACATCCTCATAGAGCCATCTTTCTTCTTCATAAACTAAACTGGAGCACCCCAAGGTGAGACACTCGGTCGGATGAAACCCTTATCAAGAAACTCCTGAAGTTGTTCCTTTAATTTCCTCAACTCCACTAGTACCACATTATATGGTAGAATATAGATGGGCTGAGAGTCCGGCACCAAGTCCATACAAAAATCAATATCCCTATCGGGGGGCATTCCGGTAGGTCAACTGGAAACACATTTAGAAACCCTCTCACTATCAGAACTGACTCAACGGCAGGAGAGTCAACAATGACATCCCTCATAAAGGTTAAATATGCCAAGCACCCCTTCTCAACCATCCGCTATGCCTTCAGAAAAGATACCACCTTACTTGGAACATGACCGAATGTAACGACTCGACCGATCATTTTTTGTATTTGAATCCCGTTTCCCTTTTTGATACTTCACATATGTGCAGTTGTTGTTTTATGACTTGTAGTGATGGTTATTTTCATTTCGGGGAAGTTTTGGAATGATTTAGATCCTTTGGTTCTTGGTTTAGAAGCTTAAGTGGAAAATATTAACTGAGGTTTGACTTTTGTAAAAATGACAGTGGAATGGTGTTTTGATGGCTCCGGTAGGTTTGTAATATGATTTTGGACTTGGGAATGTGCGCGAAACTGAATTCGGAGGTCCCTAGGTTGATTTGGCTTGTTCTGCCGAAAGCTAGAAAATTGAAGGTTTAAGAATTCCTTAATTTTGATTGTAGATTGAATTTATAGCTTTCGGATTTGGATTTTTGTTTAGGGACTTGAAAGAGGTCCTTTTTTCTATTTGTAACTTGGCTGCAAAATTTGGTGTTATTCTGAGTTTGTTTGATAGGAATCAGATGTTTGGTTGTGTTTCTAGTGATTCTTGAGTTCATTGTGAAATTTCATGTGTTTTAATATCTGATTTGTGGTTCCATATGTTATTTTGTTGTTCTGATCATGCGAGATAGTTCTTATGATCTTTTTGGACTTGTGTGGATATTTTGTGTGTGGAGTCTCGAGGGCTCGAATGAGTTCCGGACGTGTTTTGGAACAGTTTGAACTTGTTTCACGTTACAGGTGTGCTGGTGCTTCAGTTATCGCAATTGCGAGCAACAACGTCGCAATTGTGAAGTAGGCAGGGAGGGCTCAAGTATCTCAAATGAGATTCATTACTCGCAATTACGAAGAATAGGCTTGGGCTGGGTAGGCCACAATTGCGACTATCTGGCAGCATTTGCGAAAGGGACAAACTTTGCGTTTGCGAAGTCAATGTCGCATTTGCAACATTTCCTTGGATTGTCAGGCGCCGCATTTGCCAGGTGTTGTCTGCATTTTCGAGGGTTCACAATTGCGAACCCGGGATCGCATTTGCGACTTCTGCACCTGAACAAAAGGGCTGGAAAATGGGACTTAGCTTTTATTTATCATATTTCAGAATCCTAGACTTGGTAAGAGGCAATTTTGAGGATGGATTTTCACATACAACTATTGGTAAGTGATTTTGATCAATTTTTAATATATTACATGATTATTTATGAGATTTAAAATCTAATCCATGGAATTTGAAGAGAATTTCTGAGAATTTTATCTATGCTTTGAAAAATTAAAATTTGAGATTTGAGAGTCGAATTGGACACATAATTGAAAAAACACACATATATGGCTCGTGGAGTTATGGGTAGTCAATATCTACCCTTGGACTCGAGTTTTGACTAGGCGAGTCCGGGGTTGACTTTTTTTGACTTTTGGGGAATTGCGTAAAGATCTTAGCTTTATTAATAGAAATTGGTTTCTCTTACATTGTCTGATGATATTAAGTTATTTTCATTAGATTTGAGCTGTGTGGAGGCGAATTTTAATGGAAAAGTCATTTTTGAGTGTTGATTTGACCTAGTTGAGGTAAGTATCTTGCCTAACTTTGTGTGGGAAAACTACCCTATAGGATTTAGTTTAATTGAACTATTTGAATTACGTGGAAGACGTGTACACGAGGCGATGAGGGTATACACGACCTTATGTGTGGAAATTGACCGGTTTAGACTCTTAGGTGTCTTTATGCATTTAATTGAAGTAGTTATATCATGTTATAACGTTCATCGTTAAGTTTACTCTTGTATGCATTTAATTTAAGTTGTTGTTTCATTTTCGAGTTTACTCTTACATGCATTAATTGAAGTTGTTATTACATGTTCTATCTCTAATTGTCGAGTTTACTCTTATATGCATTTAATAGAGGTTGTTATTACAAGTCATATCTTTCATTGTTGAGTTATTTCCCGTTTATTTTGTTGTTAATGAGATTCTTGTACACATTGTGGTTGAGCCGTGGGCTATGTGTTGTGGTGGTATTAGTATTGTTGTTCTGGAAATGTTGTGGCCAATGGGCACGTGTGGTGCGAGTTTATTATTGTGTTTTGATGAGATGCACATGCGGCGGTATAGGGGTGGTGATATTGATGCGCATGCATTGAGATAAAGGGAGATTTATGGGCGTGTTGCTAGTAAGGGAAATTACTTCATTTGAAGCACACACGGCGAGATAAGAGGGCTAAAATGTGTCAAGCTATTTTGAAAAAAAATATTTTTAATATAAATGCAAGGCTCACACGCCGATATAAGGAAGATTTGTGATTTATGACTTGTGAAATGTGATTATAGGTGTGGTACCTCAGGGTAAACCTTGTTGTACATTCTATGTAACAGTTTGTTGATTTGAACGATTTTTGTTTCCATAATTTATTTCACTTGTATTCTTAATTCTATTGGATTATTGATTGTTTTTATCACATGCTTACCCTTCGTTGTTAATTATTGAATTTATTTCCGTGTCTAGTAAGTGTCTTGAATTACCTCATCAATATTCCACCGAGGTTAGTCTTAATACTTACTGGATACCGTGTGGTGTACTCATACTATGCTTCTATACATTTTTGTGAAGGTCCAAGTACCTCTGCCCGTGTTGGACGCTAGTGAGCTGATACAGACATCACAAAGACTTCAAGGTATACTTGCTTGATGCTCGGAGGCCTCTGAGTCACCTTCTAGTGATCATATGCTGCTGTTTCTTTTATTTTCGAATAGTATTGTAACAGAGATTCCTAGTGTATTTCAATAGAGCTTATGACTCTGTACTACTGGTTCTGGGATTCTATAACTATTGTTCACCTTTAGCTATGTTACTTCTTTTATAAATTTAATGTTTAATAGTTAAGTTGGTAATTTCTCAGCATGTGCTAGGCTTACCTAGTCTTAGACACTAGGTGCCATCACACTTCCTAAGGTGGAATTTTGGGGTCGTGACAAGTTGGTATCATATACCTAGGTTCATTGGTGCTACCAGTCATAAGAAATTTTAGCAAGTATTGTGGATCAGTGCGGAGACGTCTATAGTTATCTTCAAGAGGCTACCGAACTATTAGGAAATTCCACTTCTTTCATTCCTTATGGTGAAGATTTTTTGGTTTCGAAATCTGAGCCTTTGTTTTTATATTCTCTCACAGATGGTGAGGACACGCACTACCGGATCAGCTGAGTAGACACCAGTGCCCCCTGCAAGAGCCATGGAAGGCGAGGGTGGGGTCCAGGGTAGAGGCCGAGGAAGGGCACGTGCCAAAGCTAGAGTACTTTCCAGAGAAACGACTGAGGAGCCACCAGTAGCTCCTGTTGGGGAGCAGGCACCTGAGACGCGTGCTGCTACTCCTGGACTCCAAGAGACTTTAGCACATCTTTTGAGTTTGTTCGACATTTTAGATGAGGACGGGATTGATCCCAGTTGCACCAACCTCAGGCTTGTGGAGGAGCTTACACTCCTACGTCCCATACTCTAGAGCAGCGAGTCCATGTTGATCAGGTTCTAGGTGTTATGCCAGCACAACACGTTATCGCCGTTCAGTCTGAGGTTAGGCCAGAGGCATCAGAGGAGGAGTAGATGAGGCTTTGGAGGCTCAAGAAGTACGGTCCTCCTACTTTTAGTGGCACAATTACCGAGGATGAACATGGTTTCTAGACCAGTGCCACCATATTCTCTGCACCATAGGCATTGTAGAAGTAAGGTGAGTCGCCTTTACTACATTTCAGCTGACATGGGCAACATATATGTAGTGGCAGGCTTATGAGGAGGGTAGGCCTGTTGATGCAGTGACACTCACTTGGGCTTAGTTTTATGATATATTTTTGAAGGAGTTTGATATCCAAATTCTCCGGTATGCATGGTATACAAAGTTCGAGCAGCTACATCAAGGGACTATGACCGTGTCAGAGTATGTCTTGAGGTTCAGGAGTTATCGCGTCATGCACTTGATTTGGTTTCTACAGTTAGAGAGCGAGTCCGAAGATTTATTGAGGGGCTTAGTTATGGTCTTTGATTCAGTATGTCACGAGAGTTGGAGACGGATACTCCATTTCAGCAGGTTGTGGAGGTCGCTCAGAGGATGGAGCGTGTGCGGGGCTAGGAGAGGGAGGTGTTGCTCCCAAACTCACACACAAGTATACATGGTCGTACAAGTAATAAAATGATAAGTCGAGTGTCGAACCCACATAAACTTGTATCAACTACCCACTAAATTTACCAAGATTGTTATTCAATCAAGCCAAAATCGAGTTCAAGGATGTGATTATACTAAACTATAATTTTAATTAATAACCAAATTATCAAGTAGCAAAATAATTGTGGTGTATTCAGTAGAGACAAATATTCTAGGGCTGTGATCGGTTCACCAATTCTATTGTGTTCTAGTAAACTCTCCCTTTCATATAATTCACTCATGGTTGCTAATTAATCAAGCAATTTCTCTCATAGCCTTCTCCCGAAGTACTACTCGCCTATTCAAAATAGATTAGTGCCTATATTCCTATGGAATCAATCTATCAAGAACGCATTAAGATTACGATATTTAATTAAGCACGGTGACTAGGTATATTCCTATCCTAACCACAAATCCACCCCCTTAAGAGTTAAGATCGTTCTCTCTTCAATTCTTCTCTAATCTAAACACAACTTTCCCAATCATAGAATAGATAGTAAATAGAACCTAACTGCTGGCTAGACAATTAATCAATTAATCACAGAATTGAAGAAACAACCATATATTAGTGACTTATAATCAAGGTTAAGTCAAAGTAAAACAACAATATTCATGGCTAAATCATAACCCCATAACTATAGGTTTTAGACACTCATGATCGTAGTAACAATTTTCCAAGTATTTTGCATAAACAAACTACAAAGAAAGATAAAGGGATAAAGAACTCGATGGTTTTCTTCTCCACAAGTTGTCCACGTGATGTTCTTTCCTCCGGTCGCCAAACTCTCTCAAGAATGGTGTTTAATGACTATTTATATGTGTATGGAAAATACCCAAGCGAAATAACCAAGTCCAAAACCAAATAGGAGACAAAATAGGCTTTAAAAATATGGAACCCGCTCGCTACGGACCTCGCCTCGTGAGGAAAAACGCACAACCCACCTCGCCTCAGACCTGGCGTCGCACGCTCTATCGCGCGAAAAAGTCCCTCGTGTTGCACTGTCAAACGCGAGATATGAATCTCGCGTTTCCTGCTTCTGCATTCATTTACAAATGCCTGCCTAACATTTCCTCCTTTCATTCTCGTTTCTTACTTCAATTGTTCTTTTTATTTTTTTTGTCTTCTTTTGATTTGTACACTTTTGTCTTCCTTTGTAATGAAATATCCACTAATTAAATAATCATACTTCATTCTTGTAGTGTATATACACATAAAATCTCTACTTTGTTCCCAATTTTGCCTTCAACGTACCTACACATAAAATAGATTCAATTAAGCACAAATATAGTATACTTTAGCATTAAACCCTAAATGTAAGGTAAGTAATGCACTAAAAATATGGAATTATATCCAAACATCACTACCCCACACTTAAACATTGCTCGTTCTCGAGCAGTCAAACTACACTTTATATTGACATGACCTTTTAAACAATTCCTAACTCATCACACCAAGAATCTTTAAAATAAACTAAGCACAAGGGTGTAATATCTCCACCTAAAAATTTGACTCGCAAGTACCATGCATTATTCACAACTCACCCACTTACTCTAACATAAAGGTCAATGACATTACCTTTCCTTCATGAATCAAGTGCCCTCACACAACAAAAGAGAGTAGTTCCACACACAATAAAATTTAAGAACAATAGGAACTCAAGATGTAGCATAAGCTTTCCCGTAGTGTACTACTCTACAAATCGAGCTCATTCAGTCTAGGATCAAGTATGACTTTTATTGGTTGTAATGTAGGCTTCGAGTTGGGTAGGATACATTTGGATATAAGAGTGACTACTGTTGATACCCAATTTTTTATCAAATTATTTTTTAATTTGTATATACACCTCCAAAACCACTCTTTATAATAACTGGTATTTTTTCGAGATTTTTTCATATTTTTATTAAATCTTTTTCCAATTCATTCAGTATTTTTTATTCAATAATTATTCATAAATCGTATTATAAAGAATTTCAAAATATTTCCTAGTCAATATATATCATTTTTAATCCTATTAGGATTTAATTATTTCCCAAATTAGCCAAATTTGGCATTGTTTGACCATAATTGCAATAACTTTGCAACTATGGCCTAATTGTGCATTTTCTACCACTTAAATCAATAATTATTTTATTTTATATTTTTCGTGCTCATTAATTACCTTAATTTCATTTATCTAGCATCAATTTCATTTTATATGATTACTAGCTACTTTATGTAATTACTTATCTATTTCAATGTGTATTTAACTAATAGTCATTTTTTAATTTCGATTCTAGCCTAATTCTAACCCAACCCATCATATTTTTTTAAGAACCCAATCCCATACCCATCCCAAATCAATTCCATACCCGGCCCAACCCCGGATCTATCTGAGCCGTTGATCAAATTAGATCAACGGCCCAGATCCCACCTACCATAATTAAACCCTAGAGACTACCCCCTCTGACCCCTCATTTCCAAACCTCTCAATTCTCTCTCTATTTCTCGAGTTTTCTCTAGAACCTTCCCTTATCTCTCCACCTCCAATGGAGTCTGTTCATCTTCTCCGGCTAGTTCCCTCACCGGGAACTGTGGTCTTTCACTGTCTCTTGGTTATTGCTTCACCCTACACCGGTCTAAGGCACCATAAGGCCCTCAGGCGAGCTTGGAGTGGTTCAGCTCCTACCTGTGGTCTCTCATGCCATCTTCTGGCCCCCTCCGACCATTTGAGTAAGAGCCATCACTTTTCCGGCTAACGATGGAAACATCTTCAAAGGTTTTCCTTGTTTTTCAACTCTCTGAAACCCTAACTCCTTGTATTTTTCGATTTTCTTTTAGATCTGACTTAGATCTGTGTATTTATGGGCTCTTTATTATTTTCCTTAAAGGTTTTCCGATTTATCAAGAATAACGCTTCATCTTCAACTAGGGTTTCTTAACCCCTTTCAAAACGCTTTCTCTTCTGATTTTTGGTACTGACCTATGATTCTCAGTATGTTTTTAAATGTTTGATTAAGCATTCTTTCTTTACTTTAGTTATTCTGTTAAAAAAATCCCGTTTTTAGGGTTCTGAGTTCGTCTTGGTTGATGTGTTTAGTTGATCTGTGTGTTTCTCATAAACATCCTACGATTCTGTCATTCTTACTTATGTTTGCTTTATTAGGGTTTTTGTGTTCGACTATTCCTGACTGTATCATGCTCTATACGAAACCCTAACTCATATTTGGTACTATTCTTCCTTATGGTCCTGATTCTAGTTTATTACCTGCTTATTCTCACGGTGTCATGATAAATCAATGTTATCTTCTCTATTTTCCTTAGAATTATGATATTTTCCTTAAAGCTATGATTATGTGTATTTTTTCCTTAGAACTCCTTACTAATCTTGCATATTTGTGACACTTGCCTTATTTGATAACTGATTCCCTGTGATTACTAATTTTCAGAATTATTTTCTACCTTATGTTATGTATAAGTATGCTATCAATTAATTATACACTTTCCTTAATTAATGTATCCTGTACCTAGCCTTAATCACATGCCCTATTCTTTACTACTCTTTGTGCGATTAAAATCAGTTTTTCAAATTAGTTCTCTTTCCTTCTTTACTACTGTGGTATCCGTTTGAACTATGACTCCTTAGTTGTCGGGACTACTGGTATTGATTGGGTCCTAATTATGTTTATTTCTATAATTATATACACTTTACTTGATTCCTTTCCTTTTGTTGCCACTACTTGTTACCGTTTGGGTATGATTCCTTAACAAAAGGAAATCTGTATACTAAATTAACTCTAATTGATGATTATTTCTATAATTACTACTGAACTGTTATTTTTTACCTTATTCCTCTGCCTGCTTTTCAAAACTATATATACTCTATTCATACATACACAGCTGAACGAATCTATTAAAAAAACAATCTCTCTCACAATTCAAAAGACTTTATGCTCTTCCTTCTGTGCTAATTACCACTACTTTGGTTTAGCCGGCTGCAAGCCAAGGCTAGCTATTGTGCATTCTCCTACTTTCTTGCTTGTGTTATTACTTTCCTCACTTCACTGGTATGTCCTAATTTATATTTCAGTCTTCAAACCAACATGTTTCCTTACTGTTGTGATTCAGCATGCTTCTAACTTGCCTACTTATTTTTCCAGCATATATCTATGATCCTAAAATCCCCTCTGCATGTTTAAATTGGGCTTTATCTATTTATGACCAGCATGTTTCTGTACACTTAGCACCTATTTGTTACTAGCCTATGACTTGTGCATTAGTTTAACCATGGCCTTAGGTGTTAATCTGACCTAGCACTGTACCTCCCCCTGATCCTCTAGACCCTTAGAACTTCCCTGATTGCATGTCTGTGTGCTTATCTTCCTGCTGTATGTATGCCCTTACATGCTCTGTATTTGTCCCTAATCCCATTACCCCTGTTTGTGTTTGTTGGACCATCCTTGGTCCTTGTGTGATGTTAAGTTTCCATTTTCTTCTTCAATAACCTTTTTCTCACTCACTCTTTCCCAAAACTGTTCCTCACTTAAATCCTTTTAAACAAAAGCACTCACACACACACTCTTAGAAGTTTAAGTTCAGACCCCTTCGTGTGAGCACCGCTTTGGGAATCCTCTGAGTACCCTCTGAACTCTGACACACAAGGCTGGCGCTTCCACACTGCACATGTTTAAATCTTTTGGCTATGTCTGGGTGTGAGCACTGCCCGGGAGCCCTTGAGGTCCTTACGTAACTCTGACACATCCGGATTATGAAAAGGCTATGAAATACCATAAGGCAGTGAGGTTTGGAAGATCTGGGCCTAATTGAAGGCTCCTTATAGAAGTAACTTCTTATTTTCCTTTAAGTTGTGTAATTCATAATTCCTGGCTTGTAATTATCTGTAAACAACTCAGGGGATGGATAGTGAAAAGGGAGGGGTAGCTACGTATGCATTAGTTATCAAAGAGATAGAACTCATGCTATTAGACTTTATTTTCTATTTGTGCAATAGAGATTATATTTAGGCCCATGTGTTAAAATTCATGCATTAGAAACCATGCTATTAGACTTTATCTCCTATCTGTGCAATAGGGATCATGTTTAGGCTCATGTGTTAAAATTTATGCATTAGAAATCATGTTTATTAGGTCTCATGCCTACTGTTTTCAGCATGTTCACGTTACTTAGAAAATCCTGCTATTGAATGGTATCTTCTACTGTCATGTTCCACACTGCCATGTACGCTTATAAATCTTGTCTTAGGCTAAACAACATTAAAATAAATTATCATTTTAGCATCTTCTGAAACAATGACTAATACTGAGCATTTAGAAATCATGCTTAGGAATTCTGCATACACATCATTCTGCATCTCTATCTGCGCATTAGATATCATATTATAGGGCCTTAATCGCTCTAACTACATTTAGTCTAACTACTGTTGTATAAAGGTATAATAACCTCACTCAGTTTTTCTCTAAAAAATAACTGTTAATGCTTCTGAGTTCTGAATAACCTAGAACAACATGTTTAAGTAATAGTTGCAACAGTTCCTTTAAATAATTCTGTTAATATACACTGCCCTCGCCTAAGCAAGACTTAGGTACTTAATTTTTTTAGAAATTAGAAATCTGTCTTTCTTGTGTGTGTTTCTTAACAATAACAGATCTTTCTTTTAAAAACAGTAGGCAAATTGATTAAGAGCATATTTTCCTTGATGTAATAAAACAAGTCTGCCTGTCTGTTTATCCTCTGAATTCACTTAGATACCATGCCTTAGGATCCTAATTAAAAATATTGCCCTTATATGTGTTTGAGTCGTGCTAATTACATGCATTATCTGCGGAGAAAAAAATATGAGCCTCCTATATACTCCTATGTGTTTACCACTGACTGTAGTCCTATATGTTCCTTGCTTTTCGCCTTAGTATCTTACCCCTTTAAACCTGAGGGTCTGCCTAGTACCTACCTTTTAGGATAGTAGTCCTAACCTCCTCCAGGACTGATAGGATGGGACGGGTAATAGCACACAATAGAATCGTGACCAACACGCGCTTTAATCACCTTTACGGGGTGGGAAGGGTAGAATATGGATATGATGACCAGTGCGCTAATACCACGTGTAGCCCCTCTTCGAGGAGTGATTACTGGGTATTGCATTGATGTGATCCATATTATTATAAACCTAGGACACCTCCTATATGCTTAGCTCGTAAAACTTTTCAAAGTCTAATCTCCTTTACTATTTTCAAACATTTGCATGTTTAAGACTTAAATCCCATCTTATTTGAGTCTTTACTTGTTATTTGCTATTTGTACAAATTCACGAAACCATTCGGCCGGGAACCACACGTGTGGATCCTGAGGGGTGCCTAACACCTTCCCCATAGGATAATTTCAAGCCCTTACCCAAGTCTCTGGTTAGCAATGTAGTTGTAATTGAACCCCTTAGGTGCCCTAACGCACCGTTAAAATCGTTAGGTGGCGACTCTTCAAAATACGCAAACCCCTTTCCCAAAAGGAATGAGTTGTCCCAACCAATGTCATAAACCCGATCTCCGCGAAGAAAAAAGGGGCACGACAACATGGCGACTCTGCTAGGGATTACAGGCTTTTACCATTTCGAATTGCTTCGTGAATTTATGCCTTTATTTTAAACACTTGCACCCTTTCCTATTCCCATTGCATATAATTAATTGTTTACTTCGAGTATTTATTCCCAAACGTAACTGACATGTCTCTTTGTTTCCTTTTTGTAACTACTTTGAATCATTATTACCGTTTTTTACCGCTTTCTTTAACGTGCAAAATACGTGACAACTTTTTTTAATACTTATTGCATAAATCATGCTCAACATTCATACTCCACTTGTGCCAAACAAAATACTATAGCAACGCTTGATGAGTGGTTGCGCCCTTCCTATATTATCACCCTCTAAATTCGGAAAGGCTTATTAGCGGTAAAACCAGTCGATCAGCGATGCAGTCGACAGTTCCGTACCTTTACCCCTTGAGTTGTCCGCTCAGGGGTACCAGTCTAAAATCCCATAGAAACCTTACTCTGTCCAACTGTTTCATGCATCATGGTCAAACCTAGTCAAAGCTAAAGTGTTGTTTGCATGATAGCTTTTAAGATAGCCTTATCCAAAAGTCCACCGGGTTTCCCTGAACCCAAACGGACGCCCTCACGTTCTGTGTATTTATTTGGATAACTAAATGCTTCCTACTAATTATTGACGTTAAATAGTCGAGTCCGGTGGGGTTAAGGGCCTAACCCATTTGTTTTGCAGAAAAAAATGAGGCATGAAGTCCCCAGATTCGGCATGGTCTCCAACATCCACCCAAAATTGCTGAGTTGGTGGGAGGATCTACACTCTAGCGACAAAGCTATCATCAGGAAACATTTGGGTAATCTACCATCTCTTCTAGAAATCCAGCCTAACAAGATGATAGTAGAGGCTACTACCCTGTTTTGGGATTGCGAAAGATCTGTGTTCCGCTTTGGGAACATCAAAATGGCACCGTTAATAGAAGAGATAGGAGGGTTGGATGACCTAGTATGGGAAACTCCGGGGTTGCTGATGCCTGAGAACCGCACATGCAGAAGTTTCCTCAAAATGATGGGTCTGAAAAAGGACGCGGAATTGGTATGTTTGGGGGATTTGTACATTTCTTTTGACTACTTGTACGAACGGTATGGCTACAACAAATCACACCGTACCTACCATGACGAGTTTTCCTTCACCTCTCTGGGACACATCTATCGCCGAGTGTTCGTGTTTATGGTCTGCTTTTTGGGATTGATCGTGTTCCCAATGAAGAAAGAAAGGATCCATACCAGGGAATGGAAGGACATGACTATTAGCGCCAACAAGAGGCTGGGATATTTGGAACGAGGTATAATCGATTTGGAAGAAAAGTTCATCAAAAGGGTTGAAGATTGTCAAAAGGTTGAGGGAGCTGCAGGGGGATACTTAGCCAGAACTTATGTGTTGCTGGGAAAACTGTTAGATGAAAGCAGAAATGCCGAATCTGGGGAAGTTCCTTCTGGGACCAAGTAGATAGGAATGTCTTTATTTTTCCAACAATGTAATAAGGCCAATGGCCATTAGTGATTTTTATTCTTCGTCTGTCATTTTGGGATTTGTCTATTTTATTATCAATAAAATGAGGCATTTAGCATTTTAAGTTCTCCAAATCAATTTGTCGCTAGGACTACCTCAGGCACAAAGAGGTCCCCAACTTAGGACACGCTTTCATTTCCGCATTATGTGTTTAAATATTGCAATACTCTTTTCATAGTCCTCACTGATTTGGTTACATTTTGTTTTTATTTTTATTACTCCCCTCCCCAAAAGGTTAGTTCCTGCATTCCGGCATCATCAGCCTATCGCACCAGATCCAAGGGCCCTCCACCTACTCCTCCCCTAGTCCTTCTAAGGGAAATGACGAAGGCAAAAGTAATATGGAAGAGTCCAACGACATCAGAAAGGAGAATGTGATTGAATGGGTAGAGGCCAATGATGGCCGAGGTATTCAGGTGCTGCATGAGCACATGTCGCCACTTGAACAAAAATTGCTGAAGTTTCAGGAAGAACTCGATCAAGTCCGGAATTTAGCCAATTTGTCATTTTCCCTCAACGTCCCTGTCGTCAACCTTCCAAATGCTAAAAACCCCGCACCTCCACAAAATATCCCAAGATAGCAAAATCATCCCACCACTCCCCCAAAGAACCAAACTCTCCCGACACAGTACAATACTTGCCACACCACAAATAACACCCCGCTAGTCATCCCAGAACTTCAAAACCTCACAAAATACCATTTCCACACCTATAACAATCCCATCTATGTGGAAACCATGACCCATTCCACTCTGCCTATCCCACAGGCATCCAAGTCTGACGAAAAGGATTTATTTATCAGGAACCTAGCCGAGGAGCTTAAGAAACTGACCAGCCGAGTTCAGGGTGTGGAAGGGACCAAGAAGATTGAAGGGTTGAATTATGAAGACCTTTGTATCCAACCTGATGTCGAACTGCCCGAGGGGTACAAAACTCCAAAGTTTGAAAGGTTTGAAGGTACTGATGATCCGAGAGTCCATCTGAAGACCTATTGTGACAAATTAGTTGGCGTGGGAAAGGATGAAAGAATCCGCATGAAGCTGTTCATGAGGAGTTTGAAGGGAGATGCACTATCTTGGTACATCAGCCAAGACCCCAAGAAATGGTCAAACTGGGTAAGCATGGCGTCTGATTTCATGGACAGGTTTAGATTCAACACAGAGAACGCACGAGATGTGTTCTACATCCAAAATTTGAAGAAGAAGCCTACAGAAACCTTTCGCGAGTATGCTACTCACTGGAGGTCCGAAGCCTCTAAAGTCAGACCTGCTTTAGAAGAAGAATAGATGAACAAGTTCTTTGTCCGGGCTCAGGACCCGCAATATTATGAACGGTTAATGATGGTTGAGGGCCACAAGTTTTCTGACATCATCAAATTGGGTGAGCGGATTGAAGAAGGTATTAAAAGCGGTATGATCACAAATTTTGAAGCCTTGCAAGCCACTAACAAGGCTCTACAGTCCGGTGGTGTGTCTAAGAAGAGAGATGTGGGGGCCGTAATGGTTGCACAAAGAACCAAGTCCACACTCAAGTACCAAACCTATCCGACACCTCCACTCACATATCATCCTTCACCGAATTACCAAGCACCCTCACCAAATTACCAAACTCCACCACCAAATTATCAAACTCCACTACCTTCCTACCAAGCTCCACCACCCATATATCAATCTGCTTCGCCCAAATATCCACAACCCACTCCTGTCTACCACACTTATAATTCCCAGCCATCTTATTACCAATCACCCCCTGCACGTCAAAACTTCCCTAGACCTCGTCCCAATTTTGATCGCCGTCCTCCAAAGCAATACACCGCCATAGCCGAGCCCATTGAAAAACTATATGAAAAATTCAAAGCTGCTAGTTATGTACACCTATCCCTGCTGCCACCCCTGAGAATCCTTCTCAATGGGTTAACCCAAACAAATATTGTGCATACCATTCCGGCATGAAGGGACACACCATCGAAGAATGCCGTTCTCTGAAGGACAAAATATAGGCTCTCATTGACAACAAGATTATTGTGGCAAAAGACCCTGCTCCAAACGTCCGCGATAATTCTCTGCCAGACCATAAAGGTAAAGGCATCCATATGATTGAAACAAAATATGATTGGGATCCCGAGGGGTCAATCGGGTTGATCGCAGAAGGCGATGACCCAAAGAAATCCGCAGTCACTCTCAAACGGATCATAGTCCAGATTCACCCATCTGAGGCCGCTGAAGTGAATATATCTATACCATTCGAGTTTGAAGCAGCGCCACCGGCAAAATCACCAGTGCCAATTGAAGTTGAGTTTGTATCTCCAGGAAATACACCAGCTTCGTTCGAGGTCGCTATCTAGCCACCCCGAACACATATTCCGTTTGAAATAAATATGGCTGCACCA
Source organism: Nicotiana knightiana (assembly GCA_005239525.1). NCBI lineage: Eukaryota > Viridiplantae > Streptophyta > Magnoliopsida > Solanales > Solanaceae > Nicotiana > Nicotiana knightiana. Next base: position 53,589 of record ML423583.1, read on the forward strand.
ATTCCGGTGGCAATGTCAACCACGCCACCCTTCTATTCAAATGCTATTCCTTGGGACTACATAGCGGAGGCAAGAAGGAAAAGCAAGGTCAGGTCTGAGGAAGCTGTCGTAACACAAGTTATGGCGAGAACTGGTAGGGTCTATAACCCTGAGCACCTGGCTGAGTCAAGCAAGCAGGCCACCAACTGGCCTCCCCTTAACGAAACGGGTCCCGATGACCTTTGGAGAAAGGTACAAGCTAAGGAGTAGTCAGTCATCGGCCATCTGAACAAGACACCGACACAAATATCCATCCTCTCTCTGCTGTAGAATTCCGAAACACACATAAATGCTTTGTTGAAAGTGTTGAGTGAAGCATATGTGCCAAACAACATCACTAGCGGGGAAATGGCTAATATGGTAGGTCAGGTACTGGAGAGTCATAAAATCACTTTTCATGAGGATGAGCTACCACCTGAAGGATTGGGGCACAACAAAGCGCTGCACATCACCGTGCAGTGCGAGGATCATTTCATCACAAGAATCTTGATCGATGGAGGTTCCAGTCTTAACATCTGTCCGTTGATAACCCTCAAGAAATTGGGTAAAGGGATACATGAGATAAAGGATGGGGCGATCAATGTGAAATCCTTCGACGGTTCTCAGAGGTCCACCATGGGGGAGATTAGTCTATGTCTATATATGAGACCGACTTGGTTCGAAGTGGATTTCCAGATAATAGATGTTCCGGCATCCTACAACCTGTTGTTGGGGCAACCCTGGATTCATGCTGCTGGGGCCGTAGCATCAACACTACATCAGGCGGTAAAATTCGAGTGGAACCACCAAGAGGTGATTATTCATGGTGACGGTAGAAACCCCATTTATAGCCGTCAAACTATTTCGGTGATTGACGGGAAAAGGAAGATAGGTGAAGGAACTTACCACCACATTGAATGGGTCAATGCTATCGACAAGGAAAAATGGTGGGATAACAAGATTGAGAGCATCCTGAACTGGAGAGGATATGAGCCAGGAAAAGGGCTCGGTAAAAATCTCCAAGGGATCACGAAGCCCATAAAGCTCAAGGAACATGGCATCACTTTTGGTCTGGGGTATGAGTACACCTGGCAGGAATTCAATGACTGGTTGCCGCCTTGGCGCGACCCCTATTACCCTTTGGAGCAACCGATACCTCATCTTGAGCAGAATTTCAAGCAAGCTGACACTATCTATGGTTCAGATGAAGAAGAAGCACTTGCAGCAATGAGGAGATTGTTTCTATAGAATGATGATATGGATTGCTGTGTTGTCCTCGAGGGGGAGGGGGAGGGGGAGGAAGGCCCTTCCATACATACCGTGATCAAGGGGGCATATCTCAAGAACTGGTCTATCAAGACAACCAAAGCCCGACAAGCCTCGGGGTAGCAAAGCTAAAACAAGCATTATTTACTGTTTTATTTACTAAACGATTTCCCTTTTCCTGCATTTTTCCAATTCCTGCAATAAGGATCTTCAATGTTCAAAACAGTTATTCAATCTATCAAAGCATCTCCTAAATTTTACGAATATGATATTTATTGGTATTTGTTTTCTCCCATTACTTTACTTACAACATTACTATTACTTGTCTTGATGAACCGATGACTGTGACATGCAATGAGACAACGCGGCAAACAGGCATTGATTCAGAAGAGGACGACATACCCGACGAGATTGTCAAAGAAGTTGAGAATTTTGAGAACATACCTAAGTCCAACCTGGATGAGACCGAAGTTATCAACCTGGGAGATTCAAAAAACGTCAAGGAGACTCGTATCCGCATTCATTTATCACCATCAGAAAAGAAGGAATACACGGAGTTTCTAAAAGAGTATGAGGACGTACTTGCATGGTCGTATGATGACATGACTGGTCTAAGCACGTTTATTGTGGCTCACAAACTGCCAACCAATCCAATGTGTCCACCAATGAAACAAAAGCTCAGAAAGTTCAAACCCGACATGAGTTTGAAAATCAAAGAAGAGGTTACCAAGCAGATCAACACCAAAGTTCTCCGGGTAGTGGAGTATCCAACATGGTTAGCTAACATTGTACCTGTGCCAAAAAAGCACGGGAAGTTCAGAGTCTGCATCGACTACTGTGATCTCAACCGGGCCAGTCCAAAAGACGACTTCCCCTTGCCAAATATACACATTCTGATTGACAACTGCGCCAAGCATGAATTGAAGTACTGTGTGGATTGCTTCGCTGGTTATCACCAGATCTGGATAGATGAGGAAGATGCTGAGAAGACGAAGTTCATTACACCATGAGGAGTGTATTGTTACAAGATGATGCCATTCGGTCTAAAGAATGCAGGGGCCACCTACATGAGGGCCATGACCTCCATATTCCATGACATTATTCACAAAGAGATCAAGGTGTACGTAGATGATGTCATTATCAAATCAAAAGAAGCTGCTGATCACATGGAGAATTTGGGGAAGTTCTTCAATAGGTTGCGAAAATACAATCTGAAACTAAACCCCGCGAAGTGTGCATTCGGGGTTCCTGCTGGGAAGCTGCTGGGATTTATTGTAGGCCGCCGGGGAATAGAATTGGATCCTTCCAAGGTCAAATCCATTCAAGAGTTACCGCCACCAAGGAACAAGAAAGATGCGATGAGTTTCTTGAGGAGGCTTAATTACATCAGCCGATTTATAGCACAGTCTACAGTCATATGTGAGCCAATCTTTAAGATGTTGAAGAAGGACACTACGACCAAATGGACCGATGATTGTCGAAAGGCTTTCGACAAAATCAAGGAATATTTGTCAACACCGTCAGTCCTAGTATCGCCCGAGCCAGGAAGACCTTTGCTACTCTATCTTGCAGTATTAGATGGAGCTTTCGGCTGCGTTCTGGGGCAGAGCGATGAAACAGGAAGGAAGGAACAAGCTATTTATTACCTCAACAAGAAGTTCACTCCATATGAGGCCCGATATTCTCTATTAGAGCGTACCTGTTGTGCTCTAACTTGGGTCGCCCAAAAGCTGAGGCACTACTTCTGTGCCTACACAACATATCTCATATCAAGGATGGATCCATTGAAGTATATCTTTCAGAAGCCCATGCCCACTGGCAAGCTAGTCAAGTGGCAGATCCTGCTGAGCGAATTCGACATTGTTTACATGACTCAGAAAGCAGTTAAAGGACAAGCTCTGGTAGATCATCTTGCTGAGAATCCCGTAGACGGAGGATACGAACCCCTAAAAACATATTTTCCTGATGAGGAGGTATCATTCATAGGAGAAGATATTGCAGAATCCTATGATGGTTGGAGGATGTTCTTTGATGGAGCAACAAACTTCAAGGGAGTCGGTATTGGAGAAGTACTAGTATTAGAGACCGGTCAGCATTATCCAATATCCGCCAAACTCAGGTTCCCTTGCACCAACAATATGGCCGAATATGAAGCCTGCATCTTGGGGCTCAATATGGACATTGACATGAACGTCCAGGAGCTGTTAGTAATTGGTGATTCAGACTTATTGGTACATCAGGTACAATGAGAATGGGCAACAAAGAATTCCAAGATACTACCGTATTTGCACCACGTACAGGAATTGAGAAAGAGGTTCCAGAGATAGAGTTCCGGCACGTCCCCAGAATCTAGAATGAGTTCTCTGACGCATTAGCTACTTTGTCCTCAATGATCCAGCATCCGGACAAGAATTTCATCGACTCTATTCCCATAAAAGTCCATAATCAGCCAGCTTATTGTGCCCGTATCGAAGAAGAAGCAGACGGAAATCCTTGTTTCATGACATCGATAGGTACTTGGCAAAAGGAGAATACCCCGAGCTTGCAAATTCCACTCAGAAATGCACACTTCGGAGATTGTCCAACAATTTCTTTCACAGCAGAGGAATCCTGTATACGAGGACTCCTGATTTGGCTTTATTAAGGTGTGTTGACATGAAGGAAGCATCAAAGTTGCTAGAAGAAATTCATACAGGGACCTGTGGCCCACATATGAACGATTTTGTTTTAGCAAAGAAAATACTCCGAGCTGGTTACTTTTGGATGACTATGGAAACAGACTGCATCCAGTATGTTCGGAAGTGTCACCGCTACCAAATATATGGGGATATGATAAAAGTGCCTCCAAGTGAGCTAAATGTAACAAGCTCACCATGGCCGTTCGCCGCCTGGTATGGACGTTATTAGACCAATTGATCCGGCCGCTTCCGATGGCCACAGGTTCATTTTGGTCGCCATTGAATACTTCACTAAATGGGTCGAAGCAGCCTCCTACAAAGCAGTTACCAAGAAAGTTGTGGCCGACTTTGTCCGCGACCGCATTGTTTGTAGGTTCGGGGTTCCAGAGTCAATCATCACCGACAATGGTTCTAATCTTAACAGTGACTTGATGAAAGTTACGTGTGAAACTTTCAAGATCAAACACAAGAATTCCACAACATACAGACCTCAGATGAATGGAGCCGTAGAGCCCGCTAACAAAAACATCAAGAAGATACTAAGAAAGATAATAGAAAGGCACAAGCAATGGCATGAAAAGTTATCATTCGCCTTACTGGGATACCGCACCACTGTCCGCACATCAACAGGGTAAACTCCCTATATGCTAGTTTATGGTACATAGGCTGTTATTCCCGCCGAAGTGGAGATCCCATCTCTAAGAATTATACAGGAAGCTGAGCTCAGCGATGCAGAGTGGGTAAGAAGCCATTATGAGCAACTAGCCCTCATATACGGGAAGAGAATGAATGCAGTATATCATGGTCAACTATATCAGAACAGAATGGCCAGAGCCTTCAACAAGAAAGTCAAGTCGAGACGATTCACACCAGGGCAGCTGGTGTTAAAGAAAATCTTTCCGCATCAAGATGAAGCCAAGGGGAAGTTCTCTCCTAACTGGCAAGGTCCGTACATGGTTCATAGAGTGCTGACAGGAGGATCACTTATACTCGCATAAATGGATGGAGAAGTCAGGCCCAAGCCAATCAATTCAAATGCAGTCAAACGCTACTATGTGTAACCTTTATGCTTCCTCAATGATGTAATTTGAACTATGCCTGACCTGATTCCCCTTTAAGAGGGGATAAGTAGGAAGTCCTATGGGTTCAGTCAAAATTCAATAAAAATCTATTTTTCCCCGCAATTGGAAAATGGGGCAGAATTTTGAGGAGGACCCTCAAAATTCCGAAGCAAGTTCAGCCAGTCGCCGCGCAAGCAGTAGTCAGAGGCATCCACCCAGCAAACTGGGACAGAATTTTGAGGAGGACCCTCAAAATTCCGCAGCGGAAGAAGTCGCAATGTCTCGAACGGTGTCACATTTTCGGTTCATCTAAAAACTATTTTAGATTATATATTACCCTTTTACAAAAATCATGCATATTTATTTTTAAAACAACTTGTTTACAAACGCTACCCCAATGATACAGACAGTATCATCATGATCAAGCAAGCGAGCCGAGCAGATCCAGCGTAAATACGAACTAACCTTCCTCCTTTACAAAACTCACAATTTTTTCTTTGGATGCAGACACAAAATTGCAAAAGCCCCAAAACATATTATCCGCTCAAAGGACAGACATTATTCCTCAAACTCATCGCACACGCCAACATTTGTTATCAACACAAACGATGCTTCATTATCACAATGCTCTACTGCAATTTAACACCAGCTAAGAATTTCTATTGTCGTTTATTTAACTCTTGCATAACGCTACCTTTCTGCCTTCCGAGACTAAATGCTGTCTCCATCTACATCCGCATCTTGCATAAGGCTACCTTTCTTCCTTCGGAGACTAAATGCTGTCTCCATCTGCATCCACATCCTGCATAAGGCTACCTATCTGCCTTCCGAGACTAAATGCTGTCTCCATCTGCATCCACATCCTGCATAAGGCTGCCTTGCTGCCTTCCGAGACTAAACGCTGTCTCCATCTGCATCCGTATCCTGCATAAGGCTTCATTTCTGCCTTCCAATACTAAACGCTATCTCTATCTGCATCCGCATCTTGTATAAGGCTACCTTTCTGCCTTCCGAGACTAAACGCTGTCCCTATCTTCATCCGCATCTTGCATAAGGCTACCTTTCTGCCTTCCGAGATTAAACGCTGTCTCCCATTTACTTTTCAAAAACAACCCCTATCTCTATCATTCGCTTCCTTTCGGGCTAAGCTTTACCCTTTTAAATTCTCAAGACTAAGCTCTGTCTTGTCGGCATCTTGCTATTGCATCTTCATGGGATGAAATATCACCAACCTATTAAAAGGCGTCATTGTTCAGAGGCACCATCTTCATAGCCCGAGAACACTATGTCATGGCCTGAGGATCTCTTTTTATCATTTTGCATATCATTATTCAAAGGCGTCATGGTTCAGAGGCATCATCCTCATGGACCGAGAACATCATTTCATAGCCTGCGAATCCTGTATCAAGCAATTCATGACCCAGGACATCATGGTCTAAAGACATCATCCTTAATCGTCCAAAGACATCATTCATCGTCCAACGGGAATTTGCATCATGTTTAAATTATGCACAATATACGCTTGTATTATTTATTTGTAGGTAGTCCGGCAAGCGACAACTATCCAGGTGGGAGCGGTTCCGCTCCAGATCTCCTAACTATCCCGTAAGCCGTTTGCCATCTAACCCTGTACTTGACGTCCGTTCTTGTAAAATTTCATCGACATACTTCACCGATGACCCCGGAACTACATACGGCCTGATTCCTGTTAGACCAGGGATATGTAGGTAGCTCAGGAACCAGGGTGCGGCCTGAACCTTTCAAGCTATTTCCACTCAGTCAAAATTGGCCATCATATCTTTACCCGACAACTCTTCCATCCTTCCCGGGTAAAGATGGGCAGCTGTTGATACCCACTTTTTTATCAAATTATTTTTTAATTTGTATATAGACCTCCAAAACTGCTCTTTATAATAACTGGTATTTTTTCGAGATTTTTTCATATTTTTATTAAATCTTTTTCCAATTCATTCAGTATTTTTTATTCAATAATTATTCATAAATCGTATTATAAAGAATTTTAAAATATTTCCCAGTCAATATATATCATTTTAAATTCTATTAGGATTTAATTATTTCACAAAGTAGCCAATTTGGCATTGTTTGACCATAATTACAATAACTTTGCAACTATGGCCTAATTGTGCATTTTCTACCACTTAAATCAATAATTATTTCATTTTATATTTTTTGAACTCATTAATTACCTTAATTTCATTTATCTAGCATCAACTTCATTTTATATGATTACTAGCTATTTTATTTAATTACTTATCTATTTCAATGGGTATTTAACTAATAACCATTTTTTAATTTTGATTCTAGCCTAATTCTAACCCAACGTATCAGATTTTTTTAATAACCCAATCCCATACCCAACCCAAATAAATTCCATACTCGGCCCAACCCCGGATCTATCTGAGCCGTTGATCAAATTAGATTTTAACGACCCAGATCCCACCTACCATAATTAAACCCTAGAGACTACCCCCTCATTTCCAAACCTCTCAATTCTCTCTCTATATCTCTGGTTCTCTCTGGTTCTCTCTAGAACCTTCCCTTATCTCTCCACCTCCAATGGAGTCTGTTCATCTTCTCAGGCTAGTTCCCTCGCCGGGAACTGTGGTATTTCACTGTCTCTTGGTTATTGCTTCACCCTATACCGGTCTAAGGCACCCTAAGGCCCTCAGGCGATCCTGGAGTGGTTCAGCTCCTACATGTGGTCTCTCATGCCATCTTCCGGCCCCCTACGGCCAAGAGCCATGAATTTTTCGGCTAACGATGGCAACATCTTCAAAGGTTTTCCTTGTTTTTCAACTCTCTGAAACCCTAACCCCTTGTATTTTTCGATTTTCTTTTAGATCTGACTTAGATCTGTGTATATTATGGGCTCGTTATTATTTTCCTTAAAGGTTTTCCGATTTCTCTAGAATAACGCTTCATCTTCAACTAAGGTTTCTTAACCCCTTTCAAAAGGCTTTCTCTTCTGATTTTTGGTACTGACCTATGATTCTCAGTATGTTTTTAAATGTTTGATTAAGCATTCTATCTTTACTTGAGTTATTCTATTAAAAAATCCCATTTTTAGGGTTCTGAGTTCGTCTTGGTTGATGTGTTTAGTTGATCTGTGTGTTTCTCATAAACATCCTACGATTCTGTGATTCTTATTTATGTTTGCTTGATTAGGGTTTATGTGTTCGACTATTCCTGACTATATCATGCTCTATACAAAACCCTAACTCATATTTGGTACTGTTCTTCCTTATGATCCTGATTCTAGCTTATTACCTGCTTATTCTCGTGGTGTCATGATAAATCAGTGCTATCTTCTCTATTTTCCTTAGAACTATGATATTTTCCTTAAAGCTATGATTCTGTGTATTTTTCCCTTAGAACTCCTTACTAATCTTGCATATTTGTATGACACTTGCCTTATTTGATAACTGATTCCCTGTGATTATTAATTTTCAGAATTATTTTTTACCTTCTGTTATGTATAAGTATGCTGTCAATTAATTATACACTTTCCTTAATTAATATATCCTGTATTCTTTACTACTCTTTGTGCGATTAAGATGAGTTTTTCAAATTAGTTCTCTTTCCTTCTTTACTACTGTGGTATCTGTTTGAACTATGACTCCTTAATTGTGGGGAGTACTGGTACTGATTGGGTCCTTATTGTGTTTGTTTCTATAATTATATATACTTTACTTGATTCCTTTCCTTTTGTTGCCACTACTTGTTACTGTTTGGGTATAATTTCTTAACTAAAGGAAATCTGTATACTAAATTAACTCTAATTGATGATTATTTCTATAATTACTACTGAGCTGTTATTTTTTACCTTATTCCTCTGTCTGCTTTTCAAAACTATACATACTCTATTCATACACATACAGACGAACAATTTTGTTTAAAAAAAAAAAAATCTATCTCACAATTCAAAAGACTTTCTGCTCTTCCTTCTGTGCTAATTACCACTACTTTAGGTTAGCCGACTGCAAGCCAAGGCTAGCTATTGTGCATTCTCCTACTTTCTAGTTTGTGTTATTGCTTTCCTCACTTCACTGGTATGTCCTAATTTATATTTCAGTCTTCAAACCAACATGTTTCCTTACTGTTGTGATTCAACATGCTTCTAACTTGCCTACTTATTTTTCCAGCATATCTCTGTGATCCTAAAGTCCCCTCTGCATGTTTAAATTGAGCTTTATCTATTTATGAACAACATGTTTTTGTACACTTAGCACCTATTTCTTACATTCCTATGACTTGTGCATTAGTTTAACCATGGCCTTAGGTGTTAATTTGATCTAGCACTGTACCTCCCCCTGAACCTCTAGACCCTTAGAAGTTCCCTGATTGCATGTCTCTAATCTCATTACCCCTGTTTGTGTTTGTTGGACCATCCTTGGTCCTGGTGTGATGTTAAGTTTCCATTTCCTTCTTCAAAAACTGTTTTCTCACTCACTCTTTCCCAAAATTGTTCCTCACTTAAATCCTTTTAAACAAAAGAACTCTCACACACACTCTTAGAAGTTTAAGTTCAGCCCCCTTCGTGTGAGCACCACTTTGGGAATCCTCTGAGTACCCTCTGAACTCTGACACACAATGATGGCACTTCCACACTGCACATGTTTAAATCTTTTGGCTATGTCTGGGTGTGAGCACTGCCCGGGAGCCCTTGAGGTCCTTAGGGAACTCTGACACATCCAGATTATGAAAAGGCTATGCAATACCATAAGGCAGTGAGGTTGGGAAGATTTGGTCCTAATTGAAGGCTCCCTATAGAAGTAACTTCTTATTTTCCTTTAAGTTGTGTAATTCGTAATTCCCTAGCCTGTAATAATCTGTAAAATACTCAGGGGATGGATAGTGAAAATGGAGGGGTAGCTACGTATTCATTAGTTATCAAAGGGATAGAACTCATGCTATTAGACTTTATTTTCTATCTGTGCAATAGAGATTATATTTAGGCCCATGTGTTAAAATTCATGCATTAGAAACCATGCTATTAGACTTTATTTTCTATCTGTGCAATAGAGATTATATTTAGGCCCATGTGTTAAAATTCATGCCTTAGAAGTCATGTTTATTAGGTCTCATGCCTACTGTTTTCAGCATGTTCACGTTACTTAGAAAATCCTGCTAATGAATGGTATCTTCTACTGTCATGTTCCACACTGCCATGTACGCTTAGAAATCTTGTCTTAGGCTAAACAAAATTAAAATAAATTATCATTTTAGCATCTTCTGAAACCATGATTAATACTAAGCATTTAGAAATCATGCTTAGGAATTCTGCATACGCATTATTCTGCATCTCTATCTGCGCATTAGATATCATGTTATAGGGCCTTAATCGCTCAACTACATTTAGTCTAACTACTGCTGTATAAAAGGTATAATAACCTTTCTCTAAAAAATAACTGGTAATGCTTTTGAGTTCTGAATAACCTAGAACATCATGTTTAAGTAATAGTTGCAACAGTTCCTTTAAACAATTCTGTTAATATACACTGCCCTTGCCTAAGCAAGCCTTAAGTACTTAATTTTTTTTAGAAATTAGAAATCTGTATTTCTTGTGTGTGCTCCTATGTATTTACCACTGACTGTAGTCCTATATGTTCCTTGCTTGTTGCCTTAGTATCTTACCCCTTTAAACCTGAGGGTCTGCCTAGTACCTACCTTTTAGGATAGTAGTCCTAACCTCCTCCAGGACTGATAGGATGGGACGGGTAATAGCAAGCAATAGAATTCGTGACCAACACGCGCTTTAATCACCTTTACAGGGTGGGAAGGGTAGAATATGGATATGATGACCGGTGCGCTAATACCACGTGTAGCGCCTCTTCGAGGTGTGATTTCCGAGTATTGCATTGATATGATCCATATTATTATAAACCTAGGACACCTCCTATATGCTTAGCTCGTAATCCTTTTCAAAGTCTAATTCATTTACTATTTTCAAACATTTGCATGTTTAAGACTTAAATCCCCTCTTATTTGAGCCTTTACTTGTTATTTACTATTTATAAAAATTCCCAAAACCATTCGGCCGGGAACCACACGTGTGGATCCTGAGGGGTACCTAACACCTTTTCCTTAGGATAATTTCTAGCCCTTACCCAAGTCTCTGGTTAGCAATGTAGTTGTAATTGAACCTTTAGGTTCCCTAACATACCATTAAAATCATTAGGTGGCGACTCTTCAAAATATGCAAACCTCTTTCCCAAAAGGAATGAGTTGTCCCCACCAATGTCATAAACCCGATCTCCGCGAGGAAAAATGGGGCACGACAACTACACCTCCCTAAGCACTTTAATATATTTAAACCCCACATTTATGTCAAACCATAACTCCACCTTCACATCAATGTATATTAACTCCATACTTCTTTAAGCACAATTACATCAAGAGTCACCACTATCAAGGAATATTTTTTTTACAGCAATTCAACTATTTTTTTCCTTTCTTTCTTTTTCAATTCAAGTGGCTTTTATTTTTTCTTTTCAAAACAGTGCACCTTTCTACTTATTTCATTAGTTGCACTCAAAATCCAAACCAACCTCCCCACACTTTAACTTTTACAAAGTTCATAACAATTCAAGTGCTCATGAGAGGTGAAAAGGTTCAAATAGATGGTTAATTCTAACAAATGGGTAAGGCTTGTAATGTGGTTGCCAAAGAAACAGGATTACAAGCTTAAAGATTTAACTACGATACATAACAATTAGGCAGCTAAACTATATATATCTGGCTCAACAAAGAAACGCCTATATCACTTCCAAGACTGAACAACACTATTATTTCGCCTTGCAAACACACGGGGCAAATATTAGACATCAAATGCACTGCATAGAGTAACACACAAACCTCACACACACACAGCATATAACTTATCAGGATTTGACTCATCAAGACACGATAGTCAAAACAGTTAAGCACAGGTAAGATCGTACGATTTAAGATACTTATACAAGAGTAAAAAACTGAGCCTAAGCGTCACAAACAAAGTACTCACTATTCTCAAGGCATAAAAAAGTCAAGAGATATTGCTCCAATTCAATTCATCTCACAATGGATCTTACTCCTAAAAACATAAAACTACCTACACCCGGTTCAAATAAAACCCTTGGAAAAGATTTGCGACACAAAGAACAACCAAGGGGGAATTACTACACTACCTAACAAAAGAAAATCTTTTTTTCTTTTTTCTTTAGATTTAAGCCCCTCAAGAGAACTATCTAGGAGATCCATCGTCGGGAAAATTCCAATTTTCCTACTTTTTTTTCGAATTTTATTTTTTTAATTTTTTATAGCTACTAAAATAATACACTACTATGAAAACAAAAATGAGAAGTTAACATTTTTCTAACATCCTACTACTAATTATCTAGAGAATTCTACCACCCACACTTAAAAGAGTGGAGTGTCCCTAATGCACAAATAAGCAAAACAATAACGAGTGTGGACAAGAAACTCCCTGAAAGGCCAAAGGCCGAAGCAATAGCGGCTCACGGATACTCAGACTTCCCCTAGGAATGGTCCTTTGTGTGGGCACCCCACACTTAATTCTCACCATCTAACTAACTTTTGCACTCTTCCAATGGCTTTGCTTCCAATTCTTATAATCCTACAAAACACAAAAACTACAACAATAATAAGAAAAAAAATAAAAATAAACGAAAGCAGTAAAGATGGGTTGCCTCCCAACAAGCGCCCGATTTAACATCACGGCACGACGCAAAATCTTGCTTACTCATCAGCGAGCACAACCTTGGTCTTCTCACGATCAATTATTCCTCCCCAATAATGTTTTACTCTATGTCTATTCACCAAAAAATTTCTTTCACCATTCAAAGCTAGCAGCTCAATTTCACCATAAGGAGTGACTCTCACCACCTCAAACGGGCCTGACCATCTCGATTTGAACTTCCTAGGAAATAGCCTTAGTCTAGAATTGAACAATAATACCTGTTGGCCTGGAGCGAAGTGACGCGGTTTGATATGCTTGTCATGCTATCTTTTTGTCTTTTCTTTGTAAAGTTTAGCATCTTCTTAATAGTGCAGCCTGAACTCATCACTGCAAGAGTCGTTTCTCGCCCGCGGCTTCAAGGTCCATATTTAACTTCTTAATGGCCCAATATACTTCGTGTTCAAGTTCAACAGGCAAGTGACATGCCTTCCCATAAACTAGCCTATACGGCGACGCCCCAGTTGGCGTTTTGTACGCAGTTCTATATGCCCGCAAGGCATCATCTAACGTTGCAGCACAATCTTTTTTATTAACACTTACCGCCTTCTCTAAGATTTGCTTTATTTCTCTATTAGACACCTCAACTTTTCCACTTGTTTGAGGATGATATGCCGTTGCAACTCTATGGCGGACTCCATATTTAGCTAGAATGTTATTCAACAACCGATTGCAAAAGTGTTTCCCTTCATCACTAATCAAAGCACGTGGAGTCCCGAATCTCGAAAATAAGTTCTTTTTCACAAACGCAGCTACCACCATGGCATCATTCATTGGCAATTGCGATCGCCTCTACCCATTTTTACACGTAATCAACTGCTAGCAAAATGTATTTGTTTTCTCTGGACAATGAGAATGGTCCCATAAAATCTATCCCCCAAACATAAAAAATCTCGACCCTAGGATTTTATTCAAAGGCATCTCATGCCTCTTTGTGATTGTTCATGTTCTCTGACACTGGTCACACTTCTTAACAAAAGCATGGGCGTCCTTGAATAATGTTGGCCAAAATAAACCGGATTGTGATACCTTTGCAGCTGTTCTATCGCGCCTCCATGATGACCTCTATAAGGTGATGTATGACAATCATACAACACTAGTTCGACCTCTTTTTCATGTATGCATCTCCTCATCATTTGGTCAACACACTGCTTGTACAAATATGGCTCGTCCCAATAATAGAAGTACACATCATGTAAAAACCTCTTTTTAGCTTCAGATTCAATTTCAGGAGGAAGTACCCCGCTCACCAGATAATTCACATAGTCCGCGTACCATGGGGGAGGGTCTTGAGTGATAGTAAAAAGTTGCATCAAGAAATACTTCTTTAATTTGGCCACCCTCCTGCACGTGGTCATGATTTTCTAGCCTTGATATAGATGGTCAGCTACCTGGTTCTCTGTGCCTTCTGATATCGGATTTCCACATCAAATGTAAGGACCCGTAAAATTCTCTTGTTTAAAATAATGCCCGAATGAGTCCCCGAGTTGTCTTTATTGTGGAATTTTTTTTAAAGCGGAACTAAATGGAGTAAGAAGTACCCCGAGACTTAAAGAATATAATTTTTTCAGAAAGTAGGTGTTATGAGACGCACTATGCGATCGTACATCGTGTATGCGGACCGCATAATGGTTGCATATCTAGGCAGAGTATTGTCCCATTTGAAGCCAACTATGCGGTCCAGTATGCGATCGCATAACGTGTATGCGGACCGCACAATTGGTCGCACACCTGGGCAGTGTGTCCTGGATTTTTGGCCCATCTTGAGGGCCATTATGCGGTTAGATATGCGACGCATTCCTTACCGCATTCTTGTGTCAGGCCCTATTTTTCTAATTTTTGAAACCCAACCCCAGTCCATTAAAAACACCCCTCCCCTTCATTTTTAACCATTTTCTGGGATATTAGAGAGAGGAAAGAGTGGGTTCTAGAGAGAGAAAGTCCCAACGTCATCAAATTGGTCTTCCTTCATCACTCAAGCTTGGAACTAATCAAGTGGAACACAAATTTCTTCACTCTAAGAGGTAAGCTTCCACCCCATTAACCCTAAATTTCTAGATCTTGTTAAAATGAAACATGGGTAGGATAGTTCATGAAGACGGGGTTAAGAACCTTGCATGCATGCACCCAATCTTTTGTAATCTAGTTAAGGAAAATAGGTTGGGGTAATATCTCACTAAATAAGGGTTATCTAATCTAAAAAGAACACCTAGTGTTTGATAGAAAGGTCAAATGAGTTCGAGACATGTTCATGATTCCTAATTCTAACTTTAAATGTGCCGCATTATGAATTAGGTTGAACGTACTAGAAGGCCCGGTGATTTGAGATAGAAATTAAGGAAAAATACCGATTCGAGGTATGGATGGCTAACTTTAACCTTCGTAGAATCCTCTTGTTGGGTCCAGATATTTGGTCTGTGTGCCTTGTTTGGAAGTACGTGAATTGATTGTTCAAACGTGTTGAGGCGTGAGATTCTATTTTCTGGTTTTCCTGGTTGATTGTCATGCTACTATGCTATATGAAGTTGTGAAAGATGTTTGATGTGTAATGAACGAAAGATTTATAATGTGCTCAAATGTGGGAATGTGTAAAATAGTTGAAAGCCATGCGTGGAAAGTAATGAAAAAGAGTATTGAAACAATGTAACTGAATTGGGCGATTGTGGCGACACCGTGTTCATGAAATTACTACTTGATGAGAGTTTTGGTGCCTTGGGCTCAAATACATAAATTGTTGATAGAAACTTGTATTCCTTGAAGTGATGATTCTTGTGATTTAATTCTTTATGGTTGCTGTTATGAAATATGATTGTCAGGTGGGATCGGGTTGCACACCGCAACACAAAGCAATAAGCTTGATAAGGTGTGAGGTAACAATGGTGGCCGAGGTAATAAGGGTGGCCGAGGTAACAAGGGTGGCCGAGGTAATAAGGGTGTTCGAGGTAATAAGGACGGAATGTGATCGTTATCACCATCGAAATTAAAAATCGGGGAAACTCTTGAATATGGGAATGTTGAAAAGGGGAAAAAGAGAGATTGTGAAACTTGATGATTTGGTTGTTTTTTTCCAAGTGCATTGATTGATTGGTTCTATTACTGTTTCTTACTTGTGTATTGTTTGATTGTACTTGGGATGAAGTTTGTTCATACATACTAGTACTATTCCACAGTACTAATGTCCCTTTTGCCGGGGGCGCTACATTTTCTTATATAAATGTAGGTGGTTCTACAGCAGGTAATCCATCCCACCGTTAGTAGTGCCTCCTCTCCTTTTCGTCAGCTGTACTGGTGAGCCCCACTTCCTCCCGGGGCCACATGTGGCTCATGTCACCTTGATTTGAGTTTATGGTGTAGTGTAAGGTATAGCTGGGGCCTTGTTGCTGGCAAGTAGCATATAAATCTTTTGTACTTGTAGAGGCTCCGTAGACACAATGTGGGGAAAGTATGTATATTTATTTTGGGTAGTAAGTGTACGGTTTGGAATCATGGTTCACGTTGTTAATGTTGTATGTATTTTGTAAGTATTTGGTATCATGTGTTAGTAATGATAAAAAGTAGAAGTGAATTCACGTTGGAAGTTTATGCTTAAGTTATAAATGGCTATTTTACTTGAATGATGTATATTGAAATCATGGGGTAACACGTGGGATAGGAAAGGCAAATCGGGTTTGCTTGAATGGGGTCACTCGGTTGAGTGCCGGTCGCGTCCCTCGATTTTGGGGCGTGACAAACTTGGTATCAGAGCCTAAGGTTTTAAAAGTGTCCTAGTATGTCTCGGAGCCATGTCTAGTATAGCCCTTCTTATCGGTGTGTTGTCTACCACATCTATAATTAGGGGGCTACATGGAAATTTAGGAAACACCCTTTTCATTGTTATTCTATATCGTGCGGTGAAGTGGAAAGTGAAAATATTCTCGTCTAACTCGTGCTCTATTCCAAAATTTTCAGTAATGGCACCAAAGAAGAGAGATCGGCTCGGCTTAGAGGCCGATGCCACCCCAAGTGTGGCTGTGAAATCTGTCCCCGATGGTGCGGGTGAGAGCGAGTCCCCGACTTTGAATCCACCTGGCCCTTCTGTTCTAGACCAGAGTGTTCCTATTCCTGCTGCGGCAGAGGGCGCTGCAACCCCTCTCACTGGTATTTCTGATCCTTCTTCGGTTCCAGCTTTAGGTCCCAGTACTTCTGATGGGGACCTCAGAGGAGCTATTCATATTTTGACCTAGTTAGTGGCCGCTCAGGCCCAAGGATCTCATGCTGACCCTGCATCATCTAGCGGATAGGGAGAATCCACCGGTTCCAGAGTCACCAATTTCTGCGATTGGCCCCTCCAGAGTTCTCAGGTATTGATTCGAAGGCTGATCCGCATGATTTTCTATATGAGATGTGCAAGACGCTTCGGGTTATGAAGGCTACAGAAACAGAGGGGGTTGATTTAGCCTCTTACAGGCTGAGGGGAGCAGCGTATTCATGGTTCGAGATATGGGTGAATTCCCGTGGGGAGGAAAGTCCTCCGGCGAGATGGAATGAGTATGTTGATGCTTTCATAGATCACTTATTTCCTGCGGAGGCTATGGCCGCCCGTGCTATGGAGTTTGAGGTTCTCAAGCAGGGTAATATGAGTGTGTGGGAGTAAAACATGGAGTTCGTGAGGTTGTCCAAGTACGCTCCTCAATTGGTATCGACTATGGGTGCCAGAGTTCAACGATTTGTTCAGGGCCTCAGTCCTTTGGTTGTAAATGAAGCTGCTACAGCTGCCTTGCACTCAGACATGAATTATGGTAAGATAGTGGGATTCGCCTAGGCCACAGAGGCTAGAAAATTGAAGATAAGGTCGGAGAGGGAGAGTATCAGCAGGGCCCGGTCAACAGGCCACTTGGGGAGTTCAGTTGGAGGAGGGAGACCAGTTCAGGGGAGAGGGCCATCAAGGCCATCCCAGTCTTATGCTCAGTACTCATCCAGTGCATCACCACTAGTGCACCATTATCAGCAGAGCAGTCGCTGGGGACCAGGATCAGACAGTAGGAGACCCCATCAGCCCAGTCGTCCAAGAAGGAGGTTCCAGCAACAGAGGAGGGATCTATGTCCTAAGTGTGGGAGGTTCCATACCGAGACTTGTTACCTGGATATCCCGGTATGCTACGGGTGCGAGGTGAGAGATCATATTCGGCGGGATTGCCGTGCGCCCAGTCAGGGCACAAGTAGTGGTTTTTCTCAGCCGTCCGGTTCTTCAGTTGCCACATCTTCAGTACGTCCTCCAGCTCCAGCAGGGCGTGGTGCAGTTAGAGGTGGACCCAGCCGGTTCTATGCTTTGAGTGGTCGCCAAAGTGCAGAGGCTTCTCCAGATGTTGTTACAGGTATTCTGGCTGTTTAAGCCCTTCATTGTTATACTCTTATTGATCCGGGGTCCTCCTTGTATTATGTTACCCCATTTATTGCTTCAAGTTTTGTGGTAGAACCCGAACAGCTTCATGAGCCGTTCTCTATGTCGACTCCGGTTGGTGATTCCATTACAGCCGCACGAGTCTATAGGAATTGTGTTGTCACGGTGTGTGGTCGAGATACCACGGCCGATCTTATCGAACTAGGGTTGGTAGATTTCGATGTTATCATGGGAATAGATTGGCTTTACTCGTTCTTTGCTAAACTCGACTGCCGAACCAGAATTATGAGACTAGAGTTTCCTAATGAGTCAGTTATTGAGTGGAAAGGGAATGGTGTGGTGCCAAAGGGTAGGTTTATTTCCTACCTTAAGTCCTCGAAGATGATTAAAAAGGGGTGTATTTATCACTTGGTCCGAGTTGCAGACACCACTTTGGAAGTGTCTGCCCCGAGTTCGTCCTAGTCGTGAATGAGTTTCTTGAAGTATTTCCGGACGCGCTTCTAGAGATTCCGCCAGATAGAGAGATCGATTTCGGGATTGATGTATTGCCAGATACATAACCAATATCTATCCCACCATACAGAATGGCGCCAACAGAGTTGAGGGAGTTAAAGGAGCAGTTGAAAGACTTATCAGAGAAGGGGTTCATTCAGCCGAGTGTGTCGCTATGGGGCACTCCGGTTCTTTTCGTCAGGAAGAAGGACGGGTCGCTTAGAATGTGTATTGATTATCGGTAGCTCAACAAAGTCACTATCAAAAACAAGTATCCATTGCCTCGGATAGATGATTTGTTCGACCAATTGCAGGGTGCGAGGTTCTTCTCCAAAATTGATTTACGGTCGGGGTATCACCAGTTGAAGATCAGAGGGTAGGATATTCCTAAGACCGCCTTCAGAACTCGTTATGGCCATTTCGAATTTTTGGTAATGTCCTTTGAACTGACCAATGCTCCAGAGGCTTTCATGGATCTTATGAATCGGGTTTTCAAATCGTTTCTTGACTCCTTCATGATTGTTTTTATTGATGACATCCTTGTCTACTCGCGAAGTCGGAAGGATCATGCTAATCCCCTCAGAGCAGTTCTGCAGACTCTTCATCAGCACCAATTATATGCCAAGTTTTCAAAATGTGAATCTTGGTTGGAGTCAGTCACATTTTTGGGTCATGTTGTTTCCAGAGAAGGGATTAAGGTTGATCCCCCAGAAAACCACAACGGTAAAGGATTGGCCTAGACCAATGACCCCGACAGAGATTCGCAGTTTCTTGGGTCTAGCTGGGTATTATCGGAGGTTTGTGGAAGGGTTCTCTACCCTTCCCTCCCCATTGACTAAATTGACGCAGAAGGCAACTAAGTTCCAATGGTCCGACGCATGTGAGAAGAGCTTTCAGGAATTGAAATCAAGATTGACTTCAGCACCGGTGTTAACTTTTCCAGAAGGCACGGAGGGATTTGTGGTTTATTGCGATGCTTCAAGGGTTGGTTTGGGATGTGTGTTGATGCAACACGGGAAGGTTATATCTTATGCTTCCAGGCAACTCAAGAATCATGAGAAGAATTATTCGACGCATGATTTAGAACTCGCGGCAGTTGTGTTTGCATTAAAAATCTGGAGGCATTATTTGTATGGGGTCTATGTGGACGTGTTCTCAGACCACAAGAGTCTCCAATATTTGTTCAAGCAGAAGGAGTTGAATTTAAGGCAGCAGTGATGGTTAGAATTGCTTAAGAATTATGATATGAACATTCTGTACCATCCGGGAAAAGCAAACGTAGTGGCCGACACTCTCAGTCGGAAGTCTATGGGTAGTCTGACTCATTTGGAGGAAGATCAAAGGCCGTTGGCTCGGGAGGTTTGTCAATTGGCTAGTCTGGGGGTCTGTCTCTCAACCTCAGATGAGGGGAAAGTCATGGTGCATAATGGGGTAGAATCATCACTTGTAGAGGAAGTCAAGGAGAAGCAGTTTATTGATCCAGCATTGGCACAGTTGAAGGAGACAGTTTTGAATGGCAAGATTTAGGCATTTTCACTCGGAAGCGATGATGGTGTTTTGCGGTGCTAGGGAAGGCTATGTGTTCCTGATATGGGTAATCTTCGGCAGAGGGTGATGGAGGAAGCTCACAGTTCCAGGTATTCCGTACACCCAGGTTCCACGAAAATGTATCAAGATCTCCGGGAAATTTATTGGTGGAGCGGTATGAAGAGAGGTGTGGCGGACTTTGTATCTAAATGTCCAAATTGTCAGCAGGTGAAGGCCAAGCATCAGAGGCCTGGTGGGTTAACTCAGCTTATGGAAATTCCAATGTGGAAATGGGAAATGATCAACATGGATTTAGTGGTAGGGCTACCTCGCACTCAGCGTAAGTTCGACTCGATTTGGGTGATAGTGGACCGACTCACGAAATCAGCTCACTTCTTGCCGGTCAAGTCCACCGATACTGCAGAACAATATGCTCAGTTGTATACCAAGGAAATAGTCAGGCTTCATGGTACTCCAGTTTCTATTATATCAGACCGAGGGGCCCAGTTCACAACTAATTTTTGGAGGAAATTTCAGCAAGGCTTGGGTACTCAGGTAAATCTCAGCACAGC
>ML423583.1:75604-104482 GCA_005239525.1 Nicotiana knightiana
GACCTGAACTGAGTAAAAAGTACCCCGAGACTTAAAGAATATAAATTTTCCAGAAAGTAGGTGTTATGCGACGCACTATGCGATCACACATCGTGTATGCGGATCGCATAATGGTCGCATACCTAGGCAGAGTACTTCCCCATTTGAAGCCAACTATGCAGTCCAGTATGCGATCGCATAACGTGTATGCGGACCGCACAATTGGTCTCACACCTAGGCAGTGTGTCCTGGATTTTTGGCCCATCTTGAGGGCCATTATGCGGTCAGATATGCGAACTGCATGTCAGGAATGCGATCACATTCCTGACCGCATTCTTGTGTCGGGCCCTATTTTTCTAATTTTTGAAACCCGACCCCAGTCCATTAAAAACACCCCTCCCCTTCATTTTTAACCATTTTCTGGGATATTAGAGAGAGTAAAGAGTGGTTTCTAGAGAGAGAAAGTCCCAACTTCATCAAATTGGTCTTCCTTCATCACTCAAGCTTGGAACTAATCAAGTAGAACACAAATTTCTTCACTCTAAGAGGTAAGCTTTCACCCCATTAACCCTAAATTTCTAGATCTTGTTAAAATGAAACATGAGTAGGATAGTTCATGAAGACGTGGTTAAGAACCTTGCGTGCATGCACCCAATCTTTCGTAATCTAGTTAAGGAAAATAGGTTGGGGTAATCTCTCACTAAAGAAGGGTTATCTAATCTAAAAAGAACACCTAGTGTTTGATAGAAAGCTCAAATGAGTTCGAGACATGTTCATGATTCCTAATTCTAAGTTTAAATGTGCCGCATTATGAATTAGGTTGAAGGTTCTAGAAGGCCCGGTGATTTGAGATATAAATTAAGGAAAAGTCCCGATTCGAGGTATGTATGGCTAACTTTAACCTTCGTAGAATCCTCTTGTTGGGTCCGGGTATTTGGTATGTGTGCCTTATTTGGAAATACGTGAATTGATTGTTCAAACGTGTTGAGGCGTGAGATTCTATTCTCTGATTTTCCAGGTTGATTGTCATGCTACTGTGCTGTATGAAGTTGTGAAAGATGTTTGATGTGTAATGAACAAAAGATTGATAATGTGCTCAAATATGGGAATGCGTAAAATAGTTGAAAGCCATGCATGGAAAGTAATGAAAAAGAGTATTTTTGAACAATGTAACTGAATTGGGCGATTGTGGCGACACCGTGTTCATGAAATTACTACTTGATGAGAGTTATGGTGCCTTGGGCCCAAATACATAAATTGTTGATAGGAACTTGTATTCCTTGAAGTGATGATTCTTGTGATGTAATTGTTTATGGTTGCTGTTATGAAATATGATGGTCAGGTGGGATCGAGTTGCACGTCGCAACACAAAGCAATAAGCTTGATAAGGTGTGAGGTAACAAGGGTGGCCGAGGTAATAAAGGTAGAAGAGGTAATAAGGGTGGCCGAGGTAATAAAGGTGGCCGAGGTAATAAGGACGGAATGTGATCGTTATCACCATCAAAATGAAAAATCGGGGAAACTCTCGAATATGGAAATGTTGAAAAGGGGAAAAAGAGAGATTGTGAAACTTGATTATTTGGTTGTTCTTTCCACGTGCATTGATTGATTGGTTCTATTACTGTTTCTTACTTGTGTATTGTTTGATTGTACTTGGGATGAGTTTGTTCATACATACTAGTACTATTCCACAGTACTAACGTCTCTTTTGCCAGGGGCGCAACATTTTCTTATATAAATGTAGGTGGTTCTACAGCAGGTAATCTAGCCCACCGTCAGTAGTGCCTCCTCTCTTTTCCTTCAGCTGTTCTGGTGAGCCCCACTTCCTCCCGGGGCCACGTGTGGCTCATGTCACCTTGATTTGAGTTTATGGTGTAGTGTAAGGTATAGCCGGGGCCTTGTTGCCGGCAAGTAGCATATAAATATTTTGTACTTATAGAGGCTCCGTAGCTACAATGTGGGGAAAATATGTATATGTATTTTGGGTAGTAAGCGTACGGTTTGGAATCGTGGTCCACGTTGTTAATGTTGTATGTATTTTGTAAGTATTTGGTATCATGTGTTAGTAATGATAAAAAGTAGAAGTGAATTCACGGTTGAAGTTTATGCTTAAGTTATAAATGGCTATTTTACTTGAACGATATATATTGAAATCACGGGGTAACGCGTGGGATAGGAAAGGCAAATCAGGTTTGCTTGACTGGGGTCACCCGGTTGAGTGCCGGTCGCGTCCCTCGATTTTGGGGCGTGACATCAAATTCCTTCAACAACAAAATCTATAGCATCAATCTAACCTTAGATTCCTTCTTTGTAAATAGATACCCGATTGCTGCATGATCGATATGGACTATGACTATGTTTCCACCAAGTATGCCCGTAATTTCTCAAAGGCCCACACTACAGCTAACAACTCCTTTTCAGTGGTTGTGTAATTCAGCTGCGTATCATCAAGAGTCTTACTTGCTTAGTAGATGGGATAAAATATTTTGTCCTTCCTCTGGCCTAACACTGCCCCAATAGCATGGTCACTTGCATCACACATAAGCTCAAATGGCAAGGACCAATCCGGTGCGGCAATAATGGTGGCAACCACTAGATTCTTTTTGAGCTCTTCGAATGCTTTCAGACAGGTGTCGTCAAAATTAAAAGTCACATCTTTTTCAAGCAACCTGCACAAAGGAGTAGCAATTTTAGAAAAATCTTTAATAAAGCATCGATAGAATCCCGCGTGTCCCAAGAAACTCCGGACACCCTTCACAGAAATGGGTGGAGGTAATTTTTCAATCGCCTTCACCTTAGCCTTATCAACTTCAATGCCGCTCCTAGACACTCTGTGACCCAACACGATGCCTTCCTGCACCATAAAATGACACTTTTCCCAATTCAATACCAGATTTGTTTCTTCACAACGGGCCAACACCTTGCTCAAATTCTTCAAACAATCATCATAAGAAGACCCAAAGACTAAAAAATCATCCATAAAAACTTCCACAAGTATTTCCACCATGTAGGTAAAAATAGCCATCATGAATCTCTGGAAAGTAGCTAGTGCATTACAAAGACCAAACGACATTCTCTTGAAGGCAAAAGTGCCAGAAGGACAAGTAAATGTGGTCTTTTCCTGATCTTCTAGGCATATGACAATCTGGTTGTACCCCGAATAACCATCAAGGAAGCAATAAT
Source organism: Nicotiana knightiana (assembly GCA_005239525.1). NCBI lineage: Eukaryota > Viridiplantae > Streptophyta > Magnoliopsida > Solanales > Solanaceae > Nicotiana > Nicotiana knightiana. The sequence goes on from ML423583.1 coordinate 78,767, forward strand.
AATCATGCCCTGCCAGTCTGTCCAACATTTGGTCAATGAATGGAAGTGGGAAGTGGTCCTTATGAGTTGCTTTGTTGAGCCTTCTATAATTAATGCAAACTCTCCACCCCGTCACCGTGCGAGTAAGAATTAGCTCCTTTTTTTAATTCTCGACCACAATCAAAGTTCCTGAGACCAGCGCAATAGTCAAGTAACATTAAGAAAGTAGTCAATATTCAAGTCCCCGGCAACAACGCCAAAAATTTGTTGCTCCCAAACGCACACGCAAGTATACATGGTCGTAAAAGTAATAAAATGATAAGTCAAGTGTCGAACCACAGAGACTTGTATCAACTACCCACTAAATTTACCAAGATTATTATCCAGTCAAGCAAAAATCGAGTTCAAGGATATGATTATACTAAACTATAGTTCTAATTAATAACCAAAATTATCAAGTAGCAAAAAATTGTGGTGTATTCAGTAGAGACAACTATTCCAGGGTTTTGATCGATTCACCAATTCTATTGTGTTCTAGTTAACTCTCCCTTTAATACAATTCACTCATGGTTCCTAATTAATAGAACAATTTCTCTCATAGCCTTCTCCCGATGTACTACTCGCCTATTCAAAATAGATTAACGCCTATATTCCTATGGAATCAATCTATCAAGAATGCGTTAAGATTACGATATTTAATTAAGCATGATGACTAGGTATATTCCTATCCTAACCACAAATCCGCCCCTAAGAGTTAAGATCGTGCTCTCTTCAATTCTTCTCTAATCTAAACATGGCTTTCCCAAGCATAACATAGATAGTAAATGGAACCTAACTGCTGGCCAGACAATTAAGCAATTAATCACATAATTGAAGAAATAACCATATATTAGTGAATTGTAATCAAGGTTAAGTCAACGTAAAACAATAATATTCATGGCTAAATCACAACCCCAGAACTATGGGTTTTAGCCACTCATGATCGTAGTAACAATTTTCCAAGTATTTTGCATAAACAAACTACAAAGAAAAGATTAAGGGATGAAGAGCTCAATATTTTCTTCTCCAAAGTTGTCCACGTGATGTTCTTGCCTCTGATCGCCAAACTTTCTCAAGAATGATGTTTAATGACTATTTATATATGTAGGGAGAAGACCCAAGTGAAATAACCAAGTCCAAAACCAAATAGGAGACAAAATAGGCTTTAAAAATCCGGAACCCACTCGCTACAGAACTCGCCTCGCGAGGCAAAATGCACAGTCCACCTCGCCATACATGGCGTCGCACGCTCTGTCACGCAAAATGTCCTTCGTGTCGCACTGTCAAACATCAGATATGAATTTCGCGTCTCCTGCTTCTGCATTCATTTATAAATGTGTGCCTAACATTTCCTTCTTTCTTTCTTTCTCGTTTCTTACTTCAATTGTTCTTTTTTTTGGTCTTCTTTTGATTTGTACACTTTTGTCTTCCTTTGTAATTAAATATCCAGTAATTAAATAATCATACTTCATTCTTTTGGTGTATATACACATAAAATCTCTACTTTGTTCCCAATTTCGTCTTTAACGTACCTACACATAAAATAGATTCAATTAAGTACAAATACAATATACTTTATCATTAAAGCCCCAAAATGTAAGGTAAGTAATACACTAAAAATATGGAATTATATCCAAACATAAGAAGGATAGGGAGGCCAAGAGGCCTCGATATTCTAGAGGATTTTGTGGTTCCCGCGCTGCGATTTCAGCTCGTCATAGCAGAGGTTATGTGAGTCAAACAATTCATTCGGCGCTTCCAACTATTCGTAGTGCTCTAGATATTCTAAGGTCTTAGATCGCCGCTTAGGAACAACCACTTTTCAGTATACCTCCTGCACGGGGTGCCCACAATGTTCATTTTAGCCGACCAGGTAAAACTCAATTCCAACAGCCATGCCCGCAGAGAGGTTATTTTGAGTATGGTGATACAAGGCATATGGTGAGGGACTATCCTATTGGTATGCTTTTCCGGGTAGGACCAAAGCTGTTGCATCAGATGCTGTCATCACATCTATTATTTCGGTCTGTCATAGGGATGCATCAATTTTATTTGATCCAGGTTCCATGTATTCGTAAGTGTCATCTTACTTTTCTCCATATTTGGATATATCTGGTGATTCTTTGAGTGACCCTGTATATGTGTCTATGCCAATAGGTGATTCTATTATGGTATACCGTGCTTATCGATCGTGTTTGATTACTATCAGGGGTTATGAGACTAGGGTTGACCTTCTGCTACTCAGTATAGTGTACTTTGACATGATATTGAGCATGGATTGGTGTCGCCCTGTCACACCTAGGTCGTTACATTGTCTATGCTAGGGTTTCTGCGGTTGGAGTGGAGAGGCACGTTGGATTATGTTCCTAGTAGGGTGGTGTCTTTCATTAAGGCACATTGGATGGTTGAGAAGGGATTCTTAGCATATCTAGCCTTTGTGAGGGATTTCATTGTTGATACTCCTACCGCTGAGTCAGTTCCAGTAGTGAGATATTGTCCAGACGTGTTTCTAACAAACCTACCAGGCATGCTTGCCCAATAGGGATATCGATTTTGCTATTGACCTAGTGCTGGGCATTCAGTCTATTTCTATTCCACCATATTGTATTGAACCAATGGAGTTGAAGGAATTAAAGTAATAACTTTAGGAGTGGCTTGATAAGGGTTTCATCCGATTGAGTGTCTCACCTTTGGGTGCTCCAGTTCTATTTGTGAAGAAGATAGACGAATCTATGAGGATGTGTATTGATTACATGCAGCTAAAAAAGGTTACAGTCAAGAAAAAGTACCTACTACTGCGTATTGAGGATTTGTTTGATCAGTTTTTGGGTGCTCATGTATTTTTGATGATTGACTTTAGGTCAGGGTATCATCAGCTGAAGATCCAGGATTCAAATATTCTGAAGATGGCTTTCAGGACTCTTATGGATACTATGAATTTTTGGTGATGTCATTTGGGCTAACCAATTCCCCAGCAGCCATTATGCACTTGATGAATAGTGTGTTCCAGCAATATCTTGATTCATTCGTCATCATGTTCATTAATGATATATCGGTGTATTCTCATAAACAGGAGAACCATGAGCAACACTTGAGGATCGTGCTCCAGACCTTGAGGGAGAAGCAACTATATGCTAAATTCTTCAAGTGTAGGTTTTGGCTTTATCCAGTGGCATTTTTGGGCCATGTGGTGTCTAGTGAGGGGATTAAGGTGGTTCTGAAGAATATTGAGGAAGTTCATAGGTGGCCAAGACCGTCTTTTGCTACTGAGATCCTGAGTTTCCTTAGATTAGCTAGGTATTATCGCCGTTTCATGGAGGGTTTTGCATCCATCACAGCTCCTTTGACTAGATTGACCCAGAAGGGTACCCCATTTAGGTTGTCTGATGAGTGTGAGGAGAGATTTCAGAAGCTCAAGACTGCCTTGACCACAACTCTAGTTCTGGTTTTGCCTTCAACATCGGGTTCTTATATATTTTATTGTAATGCTTCACAGATTGGCATTGGATATGCATTAATGCAGGAGGGTAGAGTGACTGCATATGCTTCAAGTTAGTTGAAGCCCCATGAGAAGAACTACTCAGTGCATGATGTGGAGTTGGCAGCTATTGTTCACGCGTTGAAGATTTGGAGGCACTGTCTCTACGGTGTGTTTTGTGAGGTTTTCACAGATCATATGAGCTTACAACACTTGTTTAAGAAAAATGATCTGAACTTAAGGCAACAGAGGTGGTTAGAGCTACTAAAAGACTATGATATCACCATTCTTTATCATCTTGAGAAGGTCAATATGGTGGCCGATGCTTTGAGTAGGAAGGCTGAAGGAATGGGCAGTCTTGCTTTTATTCTTGTTGAGGAGAGACCGTTATCATAGGATGTTCAAACTTTGACCAACATGTTCATGAAATTGGATGTTTCATAATCTGGTTCTTGCTTGCATGGTTTCTCGATCTTCCTTTTTTAAGCGCATCGAGGCACGTCAGTATGATGACTCCCATTTGCTTGTACATATGCACAAGGTGCAACACAAATGCCAAAGAGGTTATTATTGGAGATGATGAGGTTTTGCGGATGCAGGGCCGAATTTTGTGCCCAATATGGATGGGTTGCATAAGTTGATTCTCAAGGAGGCCCACTGTTTGCGGTATGCCATTCATCCAGGTGCCGGGAAGATGTACCGGGATTTAAGGCCACACTATTGGTGGATAAGAATGAAGAAAGATGTTGTAGAGTATGTAGCTCGGTGTTTGACCTGTCAATAGGTGAAAATCAAGAATATGAGACCGATCGGTTTATCTCAGAGGCTTGATATTCCAGAGTGGAAGTTGGAGCGTATCACCATGGATTTTGTAGTTGGACGTCCACGGACCTTGAAAAATTTGATGCAGTGTGGGTTATTGTGGACAGACTAACCAAGTCTGTACACTTCATTTCGGTCGTGACTACCTACTCTTTAGAGTAGCTAGCTCAAATATATATATATTCGTAAGATTTTTTCTCTTCATGGTGTGTCGGTGTCTATTATCTCCGATGGAGGCACACAATTCACATCATATTTCTAGAGAGCTGTGCACCGTGAGTTAGGCACACAGGTCGAGCGAAGCACAACATATCATCCTTAGACGGATGTGCAATCCAAGCACACCATTTAGATATTGGAAGACATCCTATGTGCTTGTGTTATTGATTTTGAGGGTTCATGGGATCATTTGCTACCGCTCGCAAAGTTTTCCTACAACAACAACTACCAATCTAGTATCCAGATGGATCCTTATGAGGACTTATACGGGGGGAGGTGTCATTCTCCAGTTCGTTGGTTTGAGTTGGAGGAGGTTAGGTTGTTGGTCACTGATTTGGTTAGGGATGCCTTGAAGTAGGTGAAGTTGATTCATGATCATCTTCGTGCAATACAATCCATGCAGAAGAGTTAACCTGATTGGAGGGCTCGTGATGTAGCATTCATAGCGGGAGGGAGTACTCTGCTCAGAGTTTCACCCATGAAGGGTGTAATGAGGTTTGGGAAGAAGGAAAAGTGGAGCTCTAGGTATATTGGTCATTTTAAGGTCTTTGAGAGTGTTGGTGATGTGGCTTACAGACTTGCATTGTCACCCAACTTATCGAGAGTTCACCCGGTGTTCCATGTTTCCATGATTTGGAAGTATTATGGTGATCCATCACATATAATAGATTTCATCTCATTCCAATTGGACAAGGATTTGACTTATGTTGATGAGCCGGTGGCTATCTTGGCCTAGGAGGTCCGAAAGTTGAGGTCAAAGAGCATTGCTTCAGTGAAGGTTCAATGAAGGGGTCAACTGGTTGAAGAGGCGACCTCGGAGACCGAGCGTGATGTGTGAAGTCGTTATTCTCACCTTTTTGTCACTTCATATATGTCTCTACGCACGTTCGAGGACAAACATATTTTAAGAAGGGGAGAATGTAACGACCCGACCAGTCATTTTGTGTATTTGAACTTCGTTTCCCCTTTCTTATGCTTCACATATGTGCATTAGTGGTTTTATGATGTGTGATGATTGTTAGTTTTGTTTCGCAGAAGTTTTGGAATGATTTGGATCCTTTGGTTCTTGGTTTAGAAGCTTATGTTGGAAATATTAACGAGGTTTGACTTTTCTGAAAACAAATCCGAAATTGTATTTTGATGGCTCTGATAGGTTCTTAATGTGATTTTAGACTTGGGAGTATGCCGGAAATTGAATTCAGAGGTCCCTAGGTTGATTTGACTTGTTTTGCTGAAAGTTATCAAATTGATGATTTAGAAATTCCTTAAGTTTGACCATAGGTTGACTTTATGGAAATCGGGTTCAGATATTGATTTTGGGAATTGGAATAGGTCCTTTTTGCTATTTGGAACTTGTCTGCAAAGTTTGGTGTAATTCTGAGTTGGTTTGATAGGAATCAGAGGCTTGGTTGTGTTTCTAGTGATTCGTGAGTTCATAGTGAAATTTCATATGTTTTGATGTCCAGTTTGTGGTTCTGGATGTTATTTTGGTGTTTTGATCACGTAAGCAAGTTCGTATGATGTTTTTATATTTGTGTGGATGTTTGGTGTGGAGCCCTGAGGGCTCGGGTGAGTTTCAGACGTGTTTTGGAATGGTTTGAACTCGTTTCAGGTTTTTGGTGTGCTGGTCCTTCAGTTATCACAATTGCGAGCAACAACATTGCAATTGCGAAGTAGGTAAGGAGGGCTCAGATATTGCAAATTCTATGCCTTACTTGAAATTTTGAAGAATAGGCTTAGGTTGGGTAGGTTGCAATTGCGATCATCTGGCCGCATTTACGGAAAGGACAGACTTCGAATTTGCGAAGTCAGTGTCATATTTGCGACATTTCCTTGGATTGTCAGGCGCCGCATTTGCGAGTTGTTGTCCACCTGCACCTGAACAAAATGGCTGGAAAACAGGACTTGGCTTCATTTGTCATATCTTAGAATCCTAGAAAACTTGAGATTTGAGACATTTTGGGGGATTTTGACTATGTTTTGAGAAATGAAAACTTGAGATTTGAGAGTCGAATTAAACACAGATTTGAAAAAAATACATATATGGACTCGTGGGGTTATGGGTAGATGAGATCTACCCTTGGACTCGGGTTTTGAACGGGCAAGCCCGGGTTGAATTTTTGGGACTTTAGCTTTATTAATCGAAATTGGTTTCTCTTGCATTATCTGATGATATTAAGTCATTTTTGTTAGATTTGAGCTGTGCGGAGGCGAATTTTAAGGGAAAGCCATTTTTGAGTGTTGATTTGGCCTAGTTGAGGTACGTATCTTTCCTAACTTTGTGTGAGGGAATTATCCCGTAGGATTTGATTTAATTGCACTATTTGAAATACGTGGAAGATGTGTACACAAGGTGACGAGTGTGTACACAACCTTATGTGTGGAAATTGACTGGTTTAGACTCTTAGATGTCTTATATGCATTTAATTGAAGGTATTATATCATGTTATAACTTTCATTGTCAAGTTTACTCTTATATGAATTTGTTTACCTTAAAAATGGTAATTACAATTATGTTTGATTATGTGGTTCTAAAAATATGTGATCTATTTTAATACCGTTTGTTTAGGAAGTAGATGATGAGTATGAGGTGAGAAAAATGAAATAAGTGCGAAAAGAACTAGATTACACAAACCAGGTATCGAAGATGCCAGTCTCGAGGGTGGTCGAGCAGGCCTCGAGGTCGAGCTCGAGAAGCTTGATTAGGGGCTATCGATAACAATATAACCATATTGAATGCCTTAAGGTTGACCTATTTGTGATCAATAATAAGCAATAAATGAAGAATAACTCAAGAACACAATAAATGAGAAGCACTAATTTAATGAGACAATTGTAGAGAATGTCTTTGTTAGAGAGCTGAGGATGTTCTTGTTCTTGTATTGAATATCATATATGTTACAAAGAGACAAGGGTCCCCTTAATATATGGGGGGGGGGGATCCCAACATAGTACATGTGTAATTAATACAAAGAGATATGGCGGGTATAACCATTTAATGCCACGGTACTGGCTTGTACTATTTTGTGTACTTTGTCAGCTTTAATCACGTGCTTTTTGGGAGTTCCCGCCTTTTCATGTCGACCCTTGATTTGTACTGCCTCGAGGTTGAGGACCCTCGACGTGCCCCTAGATGTCGAGTTCGGGCCTTCGAACCTTCATTTTCACCAAAGTGGTCCTAAAATCGGGCTCTCCGATTTTAGCCTTATACAGATAGTCCCCCCATTTCTTAGAATGAAGACATAAGAAATGGTTTTAACCTTTCTCCCCTTCGACACTCCTATTATGACATCAGCCTCTTCAGAGCATTAAATGAGGTGACGCGAAAAGGTGTGCAGGGGTCGCTGTCAACACAATTCTCGAGAGGCCCATGAATCATCACAAGTCCGATTTTCCCGCTTCAAGCTTACCCACTTGCCCCTTCATAGTTTCACATCTTCTTCTTCAAACTATCAGATTTCATCTAAGTGTTTTCTCTTCTTATCTTCTGCCTGCTCACGTTTTTCCCATCTTCTTACTTCAAAACTCGATAGTCACCATGGCAAAGACTTCCAAAATGGTTCCACAAAAGGAAGGGGTTGCTACTACATCACGCCCGTCTAAGGGAAAATCAAAAACCCCTCCTACCATCGAACAATGTATTCTTGGCCCTTTCGATACCATTTCTGACTTTACAATAGAAAAACCCCCTTCTACACCGGGCCGATGTGAGCCTATGTCCCGATATATAAGTGTAATATCGGATATTGAGAGGGTGAAACTTGACTGCCACTGAGGAGAGGCAGCCCGAGTAAAGATCCCTACCGTCGACAAAAGCATAGTCACACACGAGGCTGGCTTTCTTAGTGTATATACATACCCCTTCACCTTAGGCCCTGTCAACTCTTCTTCTCCACCGGTTGACCCAGTGATTCTTGATTTTTTCCGCCAATACCGAGTGACACTCGGTCAGATCTATCCTTCTTTTTGGAGGATTGTATATATGTTTCGTCATATTACCAACATGGTCGAGGGAATGACCTTCACCCTCGACCATTTGATCAGATTATATAGCCCTCGACTTTTCCGTGGTGGCCTTATTAATTACACCGTCGATCCACCAAGGCGTTCCTCGCCTGCATCGACGAGGATAACAATGAAACATAAGTACCTTTGACTCGAGCATGCTTTCGCTGTCTCTTTTTCTTTCGACTGATTATCTTTTGATTGTGAAGTCACTATTTCGTTTCCCAGTGCTGTTCAGGACCTCCGGGGTGCATCAAACGTTTAGACTCTGCTTTCCCATACAATAAACGCGTATGGTGTGAGATGGCCAAAACACGATGGCAGGCCAAGAACCATTGTAGGTTCTGGTTGCTATTGCTTTCATATACTTTGTGATAATTTTTATTGATGATGCTTTTTGACATAATATACTTGTGCAGGCCTTGGTGAAGGTGTGTTGATGAGGCCGCCCCCACCTGGTGAGGAAGAGGCCCCGAAGACCACCAAAGATAGGAAAAAGAGAAAAGAGGCCCCGACAGGGTCCCCAAAATTAAAAAGGTCAGAGACTCGGAGGCTAAGACTGATGCCACGGTCTTGTCTTCGACGGCCACTGAGAGCCTACGGACCAAGGAAGAGAGCGACGATGCCTGTCCTTTGGTACAAAGGGCAAAGCGAAGCTCTGAGGCTTCGAGGGCTGTTGAGAGGTCGTCTGCTGAGCTTGAGGCGCCCGATGAGGACCCGCTATTTGTAGAGGAGACCCTCGAGGAGGGTTTGGGCACAGTCCTTGATACGCTCATCAGACATGGCACAATCAGTGTTGAGAAGCTTGGGGGGCTCGCTACTGGGGCTTTCTGAGATAGGGAAGAAGCCTCGATGGAGGCCGACATTGCTGGTGGACTTCATTCGGGCCCGTCATTCTCTCAAGGGGAGATCCGGGATGCTAAAGTTAGGGGTGTCCTTGGTCCAGAGACCTCTCATAGAGAGGAGGACGCATTCAGAGACTACTTCGAGGGGGTAGTTGAGGAGACCGATGTTGATGCCCCAGCTTCCCTCGAGGAGGCCGAGAGGCTCCAAAAGAAGGTAACATTTGAGAGCAATATGCCTATTATTTGATCTTCTATTCTCGTTATTTGATTTCCCTTATCTGTGTTGCAGGTCAAGAAGCTATATGACCAGGCCTTCTCCAAGTTGCAAGATGAGTTGACTCATCGTGGAGAGGAGCTTGAGAAGCTTATGGCGGGGTCGGTCGAGCTCGAGGATTTGTGTGCGCAAAGAGAGGAGGAACTGACCAACCTTCGGGCAAGCTTGGAGAGAGCACTTCGGGAGAGGTCCGATTTCTCTGAGCAGGTGCCAGTACCCACATTCTCACCTTTTAACTGTAACGTCTTGGTGCTGATTGACTTACTTTCTAACTTACTTTCTGTGTCACGACCCAAAACGATGGGCCGCGAAGGGCACCCAATACCTTACTCTACCGAGTACCAACATAACTTATCTTTATTATTACATTATCATATACACGTGACATACGGGCCTAATAGGACAACATAATCATTTACAAACTCAAAACATACGCCGACAAGGCCGTACAATCTTTCACATATAAAACATATGTCTACAAGCCTCTAAGAGTACATAAATGTCATAAAGGTCAGGATAGAGTCCCACCATACCAAAAAATACCCGTCTAAATCATACTAACCAAACAAGCGACTCCGAAGCAAATGGAGCGCACCAACATCTTCCGCTGAGCTGATAGCCTACTTGGAGGGCTCTCGACCTGTCTATCGGGATCTGCGGGCATGAAACACAGTGTCCCCAGGCAAAAGGGACGTCAGTACGAATAATGTACCGAGTATGTAAGGCACATAAATAAATACATAAGAGACATGGATGACATATAGAGTACATGACTCAATCTCTAAGACTGAATAACTTTGTAAATCATAAATTACTTTTAGCGTCATGCATATGCGTATGAATGTCATGTCGTGCATAGGTACATGTTTCATAACACCATCAGCCTCTGAGGGAATCCCATCATATCATATCGGCCACTGTGGGCAAAATCATCATCGTATACCAGCTGATCAGGTGGTGGTGCGTATATAGCGCCATAACCTTTACCATATCCCATATACATATATATACATACATATATACGTGTATATAACGTTGTTTGAATATACATACATATATACGTGTATATAATGCCGTTTGAATCATATTTCAACCACTGTGGGCAACATCGTCATCATATACCAGCTGATCAGGTGGTGGTGCGTATATAACGCCGTAACCTTTTGCCATATCCCATATACATATATTTTCATATATACGTGTATATAACGCCATCTGGTCATGGGTCAATGCACATGTATGAAACGCATGAAAAGTACGTAATAATCTCAATATTTCTTCCGGATAAACTTTTCCAACTGCGTATTATTCTGAGACCCATGAACAGAAAATAATAATAATATTTTTCATGGGGAATCAAGAATATAGACACCCATACTATTTCTATGAATAGAGTAATTTATAGAAACTGTTTATTTGCTCGTTTCTTCAGTATAATTTGGACCATGCCAAAAGAAAGAAAGGATAGCCTTAACATACCTGAGTCGATTCTCTTTAAAATCTTCTAACACATGTTAATTGCGACGAAACAATAATGGCAGATTGGAGTAGGGGAAAATCCGTATGGTATTCTTGAGAAAGATTTCACCGTACCCCCGCAAAATCCCATTGCTACTACGCAATATAATCTCGTATGAATTTTGTTGAAAAAATTCCATTACTTAGAAAGCTTAGTATCACACCTTAATGTAGTAAAGAGAACCATAGCTCCATCCATTATTTTGTATCAACATATAAGCATGATTCCAATTCGGGTTGTTTCAAATACCAAATGGAAAGCTAGTCTTTCATTCTTTTTTAATTTGGAGGAAAGGAACGCTGTGTTAGAAAGACTTATCTAAGAAGCTCCATTGTTAAACTATACATTCTATTATTATCAAGAATCTATAGATTAACATTCTTTTGATAACGTTATTTTAGCTCAATGAAATGAAGGTGATCATTTCATTAAATGTTGGCACCTTTCAAAAATATTCAAGAGTCATATAGTTGTGCTTTAAACCAATCCCCTTGGCTGCTACGTTAATACATACTTACTTACCCAATTATCCAGTACTTTTCCTTAATCAATTCATTAATTCCTCACTAGTCCAATAATTAACGAATTACCCACATAATTAATAATTATCTCAAATTACATATAATACTACTCGATTTTAATACACTTTATCCACCTTACTATCATAGCCACATAGTACCTTGTATGACACTAGTCCATAAATACCGGGTATTTTAGCTTGGACCATATTTTATCCCAAATTGTCAAACTTCGACGAAACTCACTTTGTTCGACTTTCTTACCCTCTCATCTTCACGAACTTACTAATAACTTGTTTGAAATAGAATAATGCTTATAATCGCAAAATAATCCCATTCTCGAACTTACATTGATTAACTTATGACAAAACTTTAACGTACGAAAATGCGGGATGTAATATCTCATTTCCGAAATTTCACCAATTTGCTTATGGCTTACTTTTACGTACAAAAACTTAGGGTGTAACATCATTCCCCCCTTTGGAACATTCGTCCTCGAATGTTGACTGATGCACTTATCATTTTCATAACTTATAGCTCTTGTGAATACCTTAATACGCTCCTTTCCATTTAGGCAATTGTCCTGTGAATAAACCTTGCCCCTTTAGGCCTCTTTATCATGCCACGATTTGTGGTCGTAATCCTTCCAATCTCATAACTGTTTCTACCTTCTTTTATTTAGCCTGTACGATTCTGACCTTGAAAGTGCGCCTACGCGACTCTTCTATCATTTTTCCTCCAGCCTTTAGCCAATCTATAGGCCTTACTTTGTGAACATATACAGAGCTTTACAAGATGTATCTCTTGGCATCTATAGGTATACTGAAGTTTTTCGCTCGGCACTTTGTTGAACTTACAAATATTGCTATGCCTAATTTCATAGATCTGTTTATCCATCCGTATGACTTTACTGCATCAAGATAGGTCATACTATACCATAGCTCTTACTTCGATTTATCGTTGCTGAGGTCTATTACCAAATTCCAGCTTACTCTCGTTGTTTATCCTATATGCATAAGTCTAAGTCCTTTAATGTTTCCTCATTACTGTTCATCTTAAGAATGACGACCTAGTCTTATCTCATACTTTATGACTTTTATCCATCTATTATTGATTCACCTAAATATTGATCTACACTCTACCAATGATAACTTGAAATCCCTTACGTAAGCACTTGGGCTCACGTTGCAACGAGGAACATTTGAAGTGATTTCCATAATCGTATTTCATAGTATCTCGATGTGATTCACCTTATGTGGGTATTTTAGACCCTTACAATTCATGAAATCCTCTTCAAGTCATTACTCAATCGAAGGACCAAACATCATCCTTTATCTATCACAATTACACCCTTATTCCACTACCAGGGCAACATTCCATCTCTTATAAATGCTACTAGTCTTAGACTCCTTTGAGTTTATTCTGGATACACTAAGACTTCTATAACTTAGAGAATCCATCATCTCTCTTATTTTCATGAGCTTAATCCCAAGAACTTATCCATTCTTTTCACCTTTTCAATCACCTTTTCTTACTCTTTCTCCTGTCTTCCTAAAACCTTGTCGCTCTACCATACATTAGCTTGCGACCTACACATATCTATTCATATTGTTCGTAACTTCCTTCAAATTGTTTGCACTATATATTTCCTTATGTTATTCTGGAACATCAAGAGAGACATCACATCATCTCTAACTCTTCTTTTACTCTCTAATTAGACCTTTCGGTACTTAGAAACCATAGGATGAAAGGTAAGCCACTGACGACGCTGCTATCATTCCTGGATACTGGATCCCCGCACTTCTAGCCTTTAATCCGCAATATGGACTATTCACAACCTTCTGCACTTGAGTATTCGTACGTTGTTCACCTTTACCTTTCTTACCTTAAACTCTTGCATCACATATTTTATCTGTTTCATGACCTCCCTTGCACATAGGTATAATTCACGTTCACAACTTGAAGCTCTATCATAATACTTGCACCTCTGGGGAATAAACAATTCGGTAGGAGCTTCATACTGACTTCTTATGAGGCTGGTACTTCTTCTAACAGGCTTTATCGTAGAGCCATTATAGAATATAGCTGCTGTACTATCTCTCTTTGTACCTCTAATATTAAGAGAGATTCTGCCATGTTCTTAATCATGAAACCTATAATTTTCTGGGTCCAATAATCAGATTCCTGATTTACTTCGTTGATGTAACTCTTTAGTTTACTCCTTCTCCTGACCGGACTTTATGTCGACATGACTTATCTTCCGCTCTGGGGTTCATGGTATTAGTTATTCTGTTTAGCCGTTCATGGGCGCTGGGGAATAGGCATGATACAATCCTTTAACAATTTAATCCTTCGTTTATGACCTGGGATCAATTCTTTCTTTTAACGTATACTAGAATCTTCTACGGCTGTATATGCTGCATGTATAAAACTCCGAACCCTTAAGTGCGTTCATAATGTAATCCACTCTGGATCATTGATCGAATAGTTTCTTTCGTTCCATCTTAGCTTTCTTTCAACGCAAACTATTACTTTTCCTGGTCTTTCTGCCGCCGTGTTACATCTACACTTAGCTTATCTTAGTGCTCACACATGCTAGAGTTTTCATACAACTTATATGATCTCGAATATTACATTTGATTTTACTTCCCGTTTATTAGCCTCGGTAGGTGCCACTTTCCTTTGGAGTGCTTACAGTGTGGTTGCGAGACTGTGGTTACACGACCATTTCCTCTTTAGGTCATTGTGCTTAGGTTGAAGCCTTCTTCCTTATTTCCTCAACTAGTCTTTTGTTGTAGTACTTAGGGAGAACCCTTGACTCTCGTAAAGCTGTGAGCTTATTACGGACCTTTTTGATGTCCTTCCTTGCCTATAATCAGTCGTAGTTGCTTACCTCCGTGCCCTTGTGCTTGTAGGGTTGCTTCTGAGCTGATATTTTGACTGCCTTCCCAGTGGCACTTTCTTTTTATCCCCGTAACACTCATACGGTATCTTTAACTACCCCGACTCCTATTTGAAGATATCTCAAGTATTATAAAGACATTACTACGAGGCTGAAGTCTCTATGTTGGGGTTTACTACATTTATCTTGCATGATCTGCTGATTTGTCTGTAACTTCTTGTCTAGTCATGACTAGGCTCTTCCTGAATCAACTACTAACTATTCGTCGACCCATTCTCATATCCATATTCCATGTAATCTTTCTTGGGTTATTTCCTTGTCTTAACTTACCTCACGTACTGGCTGCTTATCTATCAATAACATCTCGGGCATGAACCCTTACTTCCCTTTTTTTTTGACGTTGGGCTTACATAATGTTCTGGAATCATGGTATATCTGTAACATTTAGATAAGTGCAATCTCATCCCTTTCTTATTTTTATCGTATTCTTCCTTTATTATTCCATATTCCCCCCTTTAAGGAAGTACTAAGACTTGAAGCTATGCCGACCTGCCTATAGATGTTTTTCCTCTTCATCTTGGAATCCTTTCACATCATAAATGACCCTTACTCGCCTTGCGATAAACCTTTTGTACCAGGGATAACAAAATTCCTCACTCGCGATGGTGATACTTAGTGTAACTGGCACATACAATCCCTTAAGCTTAACTTTGCACATATTGCTTGCTTTAGGTAAGCGTCTCTTTGAATGACCATTCTCCGAATTTCTCCTGAATCTTCATCTGTTGTCCATTCTACTACCGCTGGAAGGAAATCTGAAATTCTCATGAGGCTGACTATTATCAAATCACCCAGTCTCTAATTTATGTTTAGTTTATCTTGTTCACCAATCCATATTGGTTTCTATTATTCAGGGGTTTTAACTTTTCCTTCAGGTAGTCGCACTGGAGTCACAAACTTGTTTCTTGAAATGAGGATACGACTTTATGGACTATACTCTTTTGTTATCTCAAAGCCTATAACCTCTTGTCTTTTCCTTTACTTGACTATAGATTCTGTAATACTGTTATCTTTTTGATCTACCGTTGTCATCCACGTATCATATCATACTCATAATGCATCATTAACTCTTTTCTTATTCCCTGCTAACATTTATGCTTACCACTTTATTCTAAAAACTCGAACAAGACATTCTTTTGCTTTCAACTTCCCTTTGCTCCATCCAGTGGCTCTTCAAGTTGCTTAACTGTCACGCCCCGAATCCCACCATCAGGCCGTGATGGCGTCTAACATTGAACCCACTAGACAAGCCAACGTGTATAGATAAACTAGCATATTAACATCAATTTAATAGGATAAACTAAACGGTTCACAATTTAACAGCGGAAATAAATATGGTTTCAAGCTAAATAAGGACAACATAATACAACAACGTGTAAATTTTCCCAAAACCTAGAGTCACAAACTCACGAACTGTCTATAAGAGTGCTAAATACAAGTCTGAAAAGAGAATACATAGCTGTCTCTGAAACTAGGGAAAAAACAAGACAGAAGTGAAGACAAAGGGATGGAAGAGACGCCAAGGCCCACGAACGCCAGCGGGTATACCTTGAAGCCTCTATGATAAGCTGGAAGACACTCCCACTAATGATGTCCTCTGGGTCCGGCTGCGTAATCTGCACAACATAAAGAAGTGCAGGTGTAGCATCAGTACAACTGACCCCATGTACTGAGTAAGTGCCGAGCCTAACCTCGGCGAAGCAGTGACGAGGCTAAGACACGACAACAAAGTGTACATGTGCAGTTCAATAGTATAGCAAAAACTAAATAAGAATACAATTACGAGGAGAACATGCTGGGGGTTAAGAGATAACAAATACTGAAATGACAGAAACAAAAACAACCGTCTGAAATATCTAAAAATAATAACGGGAAATGACAACACAAATTAAAGAGTGAAAGATGCGGCACGACATGTTCCCTCGTGCATAATAATAATATAAAACATGGTACAGAATGTCCCCTCGTGCATAATCAATATAAACATGGCATGGAATGTCCCCCCGTGCATAATAAATATAAACATGGCACGAAATATTCCCTCGTGCATAATAAATATAAACATGGCACGGAATGTCGCCTCGTGCATAATAAATATAAGCATGGCATGGAATGTCCCCTCGTGCATAATAATATAAAACACGTCACGGCATCACCCTTCGTGCTTTAACACTCTTCCTCACCCAAACAACAATCACAAACAAGGGCAAGGAAATAAACAGAGTAAAAATAGAAATCCCGGCAAGGGAACATCAATTAAACAATTAAATCCTGACAAGGGAACATCAATTAAACAATTAAATCCTGGCAAAGGAACATCAATTAAACAATTAAATCCCAGCAATGGAACTATACTTAGATGACCCGGCAAGGGTACATTTCAATAACTCTTTCTCTTTCTTTCACTTTCATCATAATTTATTCTATTACTCGAGCCAATGCTCCAAAAGATGTAATTATCTCATATTCCTTCATCATTCGTTTCACAATTTGAGCCAATGCTTCAAAGATGAAATTATCTCATATCTCTTCATTATTCGTTTTACAATTTGAGCCAATGCTCCAAAGATGTAATTATCTCTTATCTCTACATTATTCGTTTTACAATTTGAGCCAATGTTCCAAAGATGTAATTATCTCATATATTAATTTGAGCCAATGCTCCAAATATTTTTTAAGATTACAATTCCCTTCACATGCCCTTTACAACGTATAGAAATCCTCAATTAGGCATAGAAATTGCAATAAAGTCAGAATATTCACAATATAGGGACTCACGGTCATGCTAGACACCAATGTATAGATACTCGTTACCATGCCTATACATTGTATTGACAATTAGCAAATAGCAAATAATACTCAACTCCTATTCCCTCAAGCTAAGGTTAGACCAAACACTTACCTCAGGTCCAAAATATAGCAATCAACCCTCCAACGCCGCCTTTCCTTTAGAATTCAACTCCGAAATGGTATTATCTAGGCATAATCAACTCAAGTATATCAATAAGGATTCAATAATTCACTTACATAGCCTAATTACCCATTTCCTTGCATTCTTCCAAAATAACAAAATTTGACCCCGGGCCCGCTTGGTCCAAACACGAGGCTCGGACCAAAACCAGATCACCCATACCCCGGCGAGTTCAAATATATGATTTGTTTTAAAATCCGACCCCAAATTAAGGTTGAATTACCCAAAATCCCATAAACCCTAACTTTACCCAAACCCCCTAATTTCTACTTTGTTTTCATGATTTTTAGGCCTAGATTCTAATGATTAGTTGATGAAAGTGAGAGCAAATGATGTTAAGAACACTTACCTATGGAGCTATGGTGATGGAGGTCTTCAAATTTCGCCTAAGGAGAGTGGGGAGGAAGAAGAGTGGTGAAATATGGAAGAAATCCCGCAATGTTTCTGTTTGGGGGCTTTTAAAATGGCTGGGCTATTTTGTTCTCTGCGATCGCGGAAGAATGGCTGCGATCACAGAGCTTAAGGACCTATTACTATGCAAACGCAGGAGGAAGGCTGCGATCGCAGAAGACCAGTCCACAGACCTCTGCGATCGGGAGTAAAAGGTGAGACCGAGAGAAGGATCACCCAGCCCCCACCCAGGTCCACTGGTACACAATGCGATCACAGAGAATAGAATGTGATCGCATAGTGCAACCAAACTACCCCCCTCGATTAAGTCTATGCGATCGCATAGAGCAATGTACCTGACACCAGCAACCAGCTTAAACCACCAATTTTTTTCTAATCTTTAGCACTCCGTTAACTACCCGAAACTCACCCGAGCCCTCGGGTCTCCAAGCAAAAAACACACGCCACTCCCAAATCATCCTATAGACTTATTCAAGCATTTAACTCACCAAAATATCCTCAAAAACAAGGAATTAAACCTCAAATCTCCTAGAATTTTCTTAAAACCTCATAAGGCTTAGTTATTCCGATTTTGATCCGAAACTCGACATTTCAAGTCTGTTTTACACCAAATTTCACAGATAACCCACATAACATATATTCAACCTGTTCCAGGCTCCGGAACCATAATATGGGCCCGGAAACACGGTTTTCACATTAATTATCATTTTCAAAAGTCTTTATTATTTTCAGAAAACAATTTTCTTCAAAAAATTTATTTCTCAGGCTTGGGACCTCGGAATTCAATTATGCGCATACGCCCAAGTCCCATATTTTTCTACGGACCCTCCGAGACCGTCAAATCACGGGTCCAAGTCCGTTTACCAAAAATGTTGACCAAAGTCAACTTTAATCAATTAATCATTATGAAATCAACTTTTCATCAAGTTTTCACATAAAAGCTTCCCGGCTACACGCTCGGGCTACGCACGCATATCGAGGTGAGATTAACGGAGGCCTTCGGGGCCTCAAAACACAATTTCTGCTAAATTACACAGGATGACCTTTTGGGTCACAATCTCCACCTCTAAAATAACCGTTCGTCCTCGAACGGACAGAAGAAGGAAGTGCCTGAGTCGGGGAATAAATGAGGGTAACGGCTCCGCATATCGGTATCGGACTCCCAGGTCGATGCCTCAGAAGGCTGATTTCTCTACTGAACACGAACAGAAGGGAAACTCTTGGATCTCAACTGACGAACCTGCCGGTCTCGAATAGCTACCCGCTCCTCCTCATAAGATAAGTCCTTGTCTAATTGGACAGTGCTGAAATCTAATACGTGGGCTGGATTGCCATGATACCTCCGAAGCATGGACACATGAAAAATTGGATGTACGGCTGATAAGCTAGGCGGCAATGCAAGTCTATAAGCCACCTCTCCCACTCAATCAAGAATCTCAGACGGACCAATGAACCTAGGGCTAAGCTTGCCCTTCTTCCCAAATCTCATCACGCCCTTCATAGGCGACACTCGGAGCAATACTCGCTCACCAACCATAAAAGCCACATCTCAAACCTTGTGATCTGCATAACTCTTTTGCCTAGACTGAGCTGTATGAAGCCTATCCTGAATGATCCCGACCTTGTCCAAGGCCTCCTGAACCAAATCTGTACCCAACAACCGAGCCTCTCCCAGCTCAAACCATCCAACCGGAGATCGACACCGCCTACCATATAAAGCCTCATAAGGAGCCATCTGGATACTCGACTGGTAGCTGTTGTTGTAGGAAAACTCTGCTAAAGGCAAGAACTGATCCCATGATCCTCCAAAGTCAATACACAAGCTCGGAGCATATCCTCCAATATCTGTAGTCCGCTCGGACTGTCCATCTGTCCGAGGATGAAATGCTGTGCTCAACTCCACTTGGGTGCCTAACTCTCGCTGAACTGCTCTCCAGAAACGCGAGGTAAACTGCGCACCCCGGTCCGAAATGATAGATACCGGCACACCATGAAGGCGAAAAATCTCCTGGACATAGATCTCAGATAACCTCTCGGATGAATAGGAAACTGCCACATGAATGAAATGTGCTGACTTGGTCAGCCTATCAACAATGACCCAAACTGCATCGAACTTCTTCCGGGTCAACGGAAGTCCAGTAACGAAGTCCATAGTGATCCTCTCCCACTTCCACTCGGGAAGCTCAATCCTCTGAAATAAACCACTAGGCCTCTGATGCTCATACTTAGCCTATTGACAATTCAAACAACGCGCCACAGATGCCACAATATCCTTCTTCATTCTACGCCACCAATAATGCTGCCGCAGATCCTGATACATCTTCGCGGCACCCGGATGAATAGAGTACCGGGAACTATGGGCCTCCTCTAAAATCAACTCACGAATCCCATCAACATTGGGCACACAAACTCGCCCCTACAATCTCAAAACACCATCATCATCTAAGGTCACCTGCTTGGNAATCAAATTGCTGATCACGGATACGCTCTAATAATGAAGAACGAGCGACCGTACAAGCCAACACTCGACTAGGCTCAGAAATATCCAACCTCACAAATCGATTGGCCGAAGCTTGAACATCCAAAACAAGTAGCCTCTGACTGACCGGAATAAAAGCAAGACTGCCCATGCTAGCTGACTTCCTACTCAAAGCATCAGCCACCACATTGGCCTTCTCCGGGTGATATAAGATGGTAATGTCATAATCCTTCAACAACTCTAACCATCTTCTCTACCTCAAATTAAACTCCTTTTGCTTGAACAAGTACTGAAGACTCTTATGATCCGTGAACACCTCACACGCCACGCCATACAGATAGTGCCTCCAAATCTTCAATGCGTGGACAATGGCTTCCAACTCCAAATCATGCACTGGATAGTTCTTCTCATGAATCTTTAGCTGCCTCGAAGCATAAGCAATGACCTTTCCATCCTGCATCAACACTGCACCAAACCCAATACGGGAAGCATCACAATAGATTGTATAAGGCCTTAAACCTGTGGGCAAAACTAATACCGATGCCGTAGTCAGAGCTGTATTGAGCCTCTAGAAGCTCGCCTCACACTCGTCCGACCATCTGAACTGGGCACCCTTCTGGGTCAACCTGGTCATCGGGGCTGCAATAGATGGGAACCCCTCCAAGAACCAACGATAATATCTGCCAATCCCAAGAAACTTTGAATCTCTGTAGCTGATGCTGGTCTAGGCCAGTTCTTGACTGCCTCAATATTTTTTGAGTCAATCTGAATACCCTCTGCTGATACGACATGACCCAGGAATGTAACTAAACTCAACCAGAACTCACACTTCAAAAACTTTGCATATAGCTGGCTATGCTTCAGAGTCTGAAGAACCACTCTGAGATGCTGCTCGTGCTCCTCCTGACTGCGGGAGTATATCAATATATCATCAATGAAGACTATTATGAACGAGTCCAAATAAGGCCTGAACACTCGGTTCATCAAATCCATAAAAGCTGCTGGGGCATTTGTCAACCCAAACGACATGACTAAAAACTCGTAATGCCCGTACCGAGTGCGGAAAGCTGTCTTAGGGACATCAGATTCCCTAATCCTCAACTGATGGTAGCCATATCTCAAGTCTATCTTTGAAAATACCTTAGAACCTTGAAGCTGATCGAACAAATCATCAATCCTTGGCATTGGATACTTATTCTTGATTGTAACCTTGTTCAATTGCCGGTAATCAATGCACATCCTCATCGAACCATCCTTTTTCTTCACAAACAATATTGGAGCACCCCAAGGAGAAACGCTGGGCCTAATGAAACCCTTCCCAAGAAAATCCTGCAACTGTTCCTTCAACTCTTTCAACTCTGGCGGGGCCATGCAATACGGCATAATAGAAATGGGCTGGGTGCCCGGAGCCAGATCAATGCAGAAATTAATGTCCCTGTCGGGTGGCATCCCCGGCAGGTCTGAAGAGAAGACCTCAAGAAACTCATGAACCAAGGGCACTGAATCAATAGAGGGAACCTCAACACTGGAATCACGCACATAAGACAAATAAGCCAAACACCCCTTCTCGACCATACGCCGAGCCTTCACGTACGAAATAACACTGCGGGTAGAGTGACCAAGAGTCCCTCTCCACTCCAAATAGGGAAAATCTGGTAAGGCTAAGGTCACAGTGTTGGCATGGCAATCCAAGATAGCATGATATGGAGATAACTAGTCCATCCCCAATATAACATCAAAATCGACCATACCTAAAAGCAACAAATCAACACGGGTCTCAAGATCCCCAATCACCACAACACAAGAACGATGGACTCGATCGACCACGATAGAATCACCCACCGGTGTAGATATATAAACAGGAACACTTAGTGGATCACTAGGCATGACCAGGTAAAGAGGACACATACGAATACGTAGACCCTGGATCAAATAGCACTGAAGAATCTATGTCAAAAACCCAAAGAGTACCTATACTGACTGCATCTGAAGACTCAGCCTCTGGCCTGGCTGGAAGAGCATAACATCAGGGATGGGCCCCACCATCCTAAACCACATCTCTTGGACGGCCGAATGCTGGCTGGCCTCCACCTCTGGCGGCCTGAGCTCCACCTCTATGACCTCTACCTCCACCTCTAGCAGCTCTACCCCCACCTCTAGCTGGCTGGGCAGGCTGTGGAACACCTGGTGCCTATACCATGGCACGAGAACCCTGATGCTGAGACCCACCAGAACCTCGGGGGCAAAACCTAGAAATGTGCCCCAAACCACCGCAAGTATAACAAGGCCTTTGCTGATGTGACTGCTGACTCTCGAACTGGCCTTGTCGACCCTAATAACCACCCTGGAAATTCTGAAGCGGCGGTGCACAGATAGGTGCTGGTGGCGCACTGTAAGGCTGCTGATCGAAATAGTGCGTCTGATAACCACGACCACCTGAAGTACCATGGGAAACCTGGAGAGCTGACTGAAAAAGTCTGGGAGGATGACCTCTGCCTGAAAATTCCTTGCCCCTAGATGAGGCTCCACTGAAATGATCGAAATGACGGGGCCTCTTGTCAGCCCCCTGACCACCACCCTGTGACATAATCATCTCAATCCTCCTGGCCACATTAGCTGCATTCTGAAACGATATATCTGTACATGAATCCCTGGCCATTTGAAGTTTGATAAGACGTGCCAATCCCTCGATAAACCTTCGAACCCTCTCCCGATCAGTGGGAAGTATCATAAGAGCATGTCGGGCTAGAGTGATGAACCTGGTCTCATATTGAATGACGAACATGGATCCCTGCTGGAGATGCTCAAGCTGCCTCCGAAGGTCCTCTATCTGA
Organism: Nicotiana knightiana; assembly: GCA_005239525.1. NCBI lineage: Eukaryota > Viridiplantae > Streptophyta > Magnoliopsida > Solanales > Solanaceae > Nicotiana > Nicotiana knightiana. Next base: position 102,122 of record ML423583.1, read on the forward strand.
GTAATGGGAAGGAACTTCCCCAGAAATACCCCTGAGAACTGAGTCCAAGTCAAAGGTGTAGATCCAGCTGGTCTGGCTAAGCAATAGTCTCTCCACCAACTCTTGGCTGCGGCAGATAACCGAAAAGTAGCGAAGTCAACCCCGTTCGACTCCACTATGCCCATATTCCGAAGAACCTCATGGCAGCTGTCCAAATAATCTTGGGGGTCCTCTGATGGTGAACCAGTGTAAGTAGCAGTAAATAACTTAGTGAACCTGTCCAGTCTCCACAAAGCATCTGCTGACATGGCTGCTCCCTCTGCTACCGGTGCTGCAATATCCGGCCGAGCTACTCCAGTTGGCTGAGGTGCCGGAGTCTAAAATTGTGGAGCTAGCTGCTCTGGTACGTTGGCGACAGGAGTCTGGGCACCTCTCCCAGCCTGAGAGACGGCTGGTGCTGTAGGAAGAAGACCCGCCTGTGCTACACTCTCCATGAGTCCGACTAGACGGACAAGGGCGTTCTAAAGCACTGGGGTAGCTATGAACCCCTCTAGGACCTAAGCTGGTCCAACTGGGACTGCCGGAACTGGGACCTCCTCGTCAGACTCGACCTGAGGGTCCTCCACTGGGGCTGCTGCTCTAGGCTGAGCCCAGCCCCGACCTCGGCCTCTAGCATGGCCTCGTCCTCGACCTCAACCCCGAGTAGGAGCTGTAGCAGGAGTGTCAGGATGCTGGGCAGAACCAAGGGAAGCACGCGTCCTCACCATCTGCAAGAGAATAGAATAAAAACTCAATCAGTACTCAGAATTCATAGCGCACGACATAGAAGAAAAGAAATATGGAGTCATCCTAACTTCGCAACCTCTGGGGGATAAATACATAATTCTCTGTACCGATCCCTCAGACTCTACCAAGATTTCCGTGAGTTGTGAGACCTAAGTAACTTAGTGCTCTGATACCAACTTGTCATACGCCCCGAAATCCCACCATCGTGCCGTAATGGCGTCTAACGTTGAACCTGCTAGACAAGCCAACATGTATAGATAAACTAGCATATTAATATCAATTTAATAGGATAAACTAAACGGTTCAAAATTTAACAACGGAAATAAATATGGTTTCTAGCTAAATAATAACAACATAATACAACAATGCGTAAATTTTCCCAAAACTTGGAGTCACAAACTCACGAACTGTCTATAAGAGTGCTAAATACAAGTCTGAAAAGAGAATACATAACTGTCTTTGAAACTAGGGAAAAACAAGATAGAAGTGAAGACAAAGTGATGGAAGAGACGCCAAGGCCCACGAACGCCAGCGGGTATACCTTGAAGCCTCTATGATAAGCTGGAAGACACTCCCACTAATGATGTCCTCCGGGTCCGGCTGCGTAATCTGCACAACATAAAGAAGTGCATGTGTAGCATCAGTACAACCGACCCCATGTACTGAGTAAGTGCCGAGCCTAACCTCGGCGAAGTAGTGACGAGGCTAAGACACGACAACAAAGTGTACCTGTGCAGTTCAATAGTATAGTAGAAACTAAACAAGAATACAATTACGGGGAGAACATGCTGGGGGTAAGAGATAGCAAATACTGAAATGACAGAAATGAAAACAACAGTCTGAAATATCTGAAAATAATAACGGGAAATGACAACACAGATTAACATTGAAAGATGCGGCACATCATGTCCCCTCGTGCATAATAATAATATGAAACATGGCACGGAATGTCCCCTCGTGCATAATCAATATAAACATGGCACGGAATGTCCCCTCGTGCATAATAATAATATGAAACATGGCACGGAATGTCCCCTCGTGCATAATCAATATAAATATGGCACGGACTGTCCCCTCGTGCATAATAAATATAAACATGGCACAGAATGTCCCCTCGTGCATAATAAATATAAACATGGCACGGAATGTCCCCTCGTGCATAATAAATATAAACATGGCATAGAATGTCCCCTCGTGCATAATAAATATAAACATGGCACGGAATCCCTCGTGCATAATAAATATAAACATGGCACGGAATGTCCCCTCGTGCATAATAAATATAAACATGGCACAGAATGTCCCCTCGTGCATAATAAATATAAACATGGCATGGAATCCCTCGTGCATAATAAATATAAACATGGCACGGAATGTCCGCTCGTGCATAATAATATAAATCACGGCACGGCATCACCCTTGGTGTTTAACACTCTTCCTCATCCAAACAACAATCACAAACAAGGGCAAGGAAATAAACAGAGTAAAAATAGAAATCCCGGCAAGGGAACGCCAATTAAACAATTAAATCCCGGCAAGGGAACATCAATTAAACAATTAAATCCCGGCAAGGGAACATCAATTAAACAATTAAAT
>ML423585.1:0-72076 GCA_005239525.1 Nicotiana knightiana
ACTTCACCTACACATGAAATAAACTCCATTAAGCACATAACAAGTGTATATTTATCATTAATGCGCATAAAATGTAAGGTATATCACATGTTAAACTATGTAATTTAGTCTCGCATCAGCTATACACGAAGGATAGACTACAGAAATGGGGTATGCATGTAGATGAAGAATGTGTATTATGCAGAACAGGGAAAGAAAGTATTCAACACTTTTTTTTGAGTGTACATATACAAATGCATTATGGAGCAGGATGTTAGCTTGGCAAGGAGTTAGTTGAGTAATACAGGGATGGGATCAAGAACTGATATGGGCAGAAAACATAACCAAGAAAAAAAATCCAAAGTCAGAACTGTTTAAGATGGTAGTAGCTACAACGATGTATTATGTGTGGCAAGAAATGCAAGAATTTTTCAGGCAAAGTCAAGGGGATGGGAAGCAATATGCAAGAGGATTGTACAAGAAATTCATTGTTGAAGCAACAAATAAATAGAAACAAGGTTGAATAGACTTAATTGGTATCCATGTAATAGTTAAATATATACTTTACGTAAAAAGGAGGTGAGGGGAACATAGAAGAGTAGGATGGAATGTATGGGTTTTTGTATAATTGTAAATATTTTTCCTGGTAAATAGAAATTTAATTACCAAAATAATAATAATAATTAGGTTTAGTTTGTGCTTAAAATGATAACATAACTATTCTTACATTATTAATGATATTAGATGCTTAAAGAAATAGTTTAGAAGAAAGGAGGGACGAAATTGGATGTCAACAAACATCATGGTTGCTGCCAACGGTGACAAATATAAAACACATTTTACATTTATTATATTCAAGTAAACATGTGATATCCTGCTCTACTTATAAAATAATTACTCAATAAAATATGAATATTTATCCGTCTGCTGCGCAACACTAATATAACGTAAATAAAAAGCAATAATTCAATCATAGAACATCATTTCCTTACTAATAAAATAAGTAAATAAAACACAAAAGATCGATCTTTGTGATCATTTTTTTATATTGAAATGTAACTAGTCATAGAACATCATCTCCTTACTAATAATAATTGTTTTGGCGTGCATCGGATGGAGTATTTGACACAAACATCGAACTATCATGTCGAAAACTTCTAGTTCCCTAAAAGATAAAGGAATATTACTGATACAAATTATTTATTATTTCTATTAGGTTGTCGTTATAATATTGAGAAAAGTTTGTAGTAATACTTTGGGAAAGTCGGATCATGGTCTTAAAAAGCAGAGGAAAATAAACACAGTAAAGCCTAAAATTACTGCGAGTGCTCAAATGCAAGTAGAGAAACAAACTACTTGTATACGGTTAAAATCGAAGAGTCCGATTTTACGATTATTATAATGCACAGAAGGCTCGAAGGTTCGAGTTGTGGCATCGAGGGGTCATATCGAAGGTCCTCGAACTCGGGTCAGTGCAAATCCAAGACCAACGAGGAAATGCAGAAAATTCTCAAAAGACACGTGGTCAAAGCTCACCAAGTACGCAAAATAATACAAGCCCGTACCGTGGTATTAAATGGCTGTACCAGCCATCTCTCTTTGTATTAATTACACATATACTATGTTGAGATTCTCCCTCATATATAAAGGGACCCTTGTCACTTTGTAAGGGACATGATATTCAATACAAGAGCAAGGACATCATTTGCTCTCTAATTAAAACATTTTCTACAATTGTTTCATTGATTAATTGCTTTTCATTTATTGTGTTCATTATTTGTTCTTCATTTATTACTCGTTAATCACAAATCCTTCAATACTGTTATATCATTATCGACAGCCCCTTGTCAAGATCCTAAGTTCGACCTCGAGGCTCATTCCGACTGACCTCGAGACCCCGTCTCTCTGCTGCTCGATTTGTATAATCTCGTTACCCTTTGCTTTTATTTCGTTTTCTCACTTCTCACTTAGCATCTACTGCCTAAACAACTGGCATTAAAATAGATCACGTATTTTTAGAACCACAAAATCAAATATAATTGTAATTACCATTTTCAAGGTAAACAGTTTGGCGCCCACCGTGGGGCTAAAAATAATAGTGATTGTTTTAGTGCTGGTTTTCTATAAATACAAGTTATTCTTTACACTATTTCTTGTCGAAGAAACTTCAATTTCAGGTCAAAAAATGCCTAACTCAGTAAACGCACATGAAAACAACGGTCCTGAGGATCACAGAGAGAATGACGCAGCTGCTTCAGGTGCTAGTATGCCACCGCAAAACCCTGAAGGGGCACCAATACAAATCCCCGTTGATGGAGGCTCACGCAACGCTCGACATGTCGATATAAGCTCTCATACAGAGAGAAGTTTGCGCGAGGGAGACTGACATGAAGCACAGAGGTCCCATGTTCAAGGGAAATAGAAGTTAGCCTTCACGTCATTTTTGAGATATTGCAAGCACAACAAGTGGCTATTGCTCAGCTACAAAGCAATAAAAAACTCCAAGCATAGCACCACCAGAAACGGCTCCTCAAGGTGAACAGGTACCGTAGAGGTCGAGCAACAACGAGTCAGCGGCCAACCCTGCTATTATGAAGATGCCCGAGGACCTCACAAAGAGGATTGAATCAGGCAAAAAGAAGATAGAAGCTAACGACAAAAAAGTGGAGACCTATAACTCGAGGGTCGATTAGATCCCGGGCGCACCCCGATTCTGAAGGGTGTAGATTCAAAACATTTCATGCAAAATCCATTCCCATCAAGTGCAGCCCCGAAGCCCATTCCGAAGAAATTCAGAATGCTCGATCTCCCGAAGTACAATGGGACCTCGGACCCGAATGAGCACATTACTGCCTACACTTGTGCTGTGAAGGGGAACGACCTAAGAGATGACGAGATTGAATCCTTCCTATGGAAAAAATTTGGAGAAACACTATCCAAAGGGGCCATGATGTGGTATCATAACCTGCCCCCGAACTCGATAGAGTCATTTGCCATGATGGTGGACTCCTTTGTGAAGGCACATACTAGTGCCATCAAGGTCGCTACAAGGAAATCTGATGTCTTCAAAATCAAGAAAAGAGAGAATGAGATGCTAAGGGAGTTCGTATCCCGCTTCCAATTGGAACGAATGGAATTACCACCGGTCTCTGATGATTGGGCAGTACAAGCCTTCGCTCAGGGCTTGAATGAACGAAGCTCGATAGCTCCAAAGTAGTTGAAGCAAAACTTGATCGAGTATCCCGTCGTAGTTTGGGCGGATGCACACAACAGGTATCAGTCGAAGATCAGAGTCGAGGATGACCAATTGGAGGCCCTTTCGGGCTTGGTGTACTCCAGCAGGCTCTTAGTAAAGGAATCGAGGCTCCTAGAAAGAGATCTGAGGCCAAGCAAAGAAAGGTATCAACCGTACATAGAAAATCGGAGAAATATCCCGAGGCGTAACATACCTGGAAGTGACCAAAGGATGGACCGAGGACAGAATCCTCGGGGACTCGTGAACAAATCAGGGTTCGACAGGCATACTGGGCCGGTATAGGCACCCCGGCTATCTGAGTATAACTTCAACATCGATGTTTCTAACATCGTATCGGCTATAAGTAATATCAGGGACACGGGGTGGACAAGACCCGTGCTGTCAGATCCTTCGTTGAGGAACCCTAACTTGATATGAGACTATCACGGTACCCACGGTCATAGGACCGAGGATCGCAGACAGCTTCGAGAAGAGGTGGCCCGACTGATTAGCAAAGGGCACCTCCAAGAGTTCCTCAGCGATCGAGCTAAAAACCTAATTTCGCGAAAGAGAGGCAAATAAGAAAAATGAAACAGAAGAACCACGACACGTCATCCAAATGATTATTGGTGGATTCGACATCCCTCAGGACCCATTTTTAAGCAAACAAAAGTATCCATCACCAGGGAAAAGCGAACTCGGAGCTACATACCTGAAGACGCCCTTTCATTCAGCGAAGAGGACATTGGGACCTTGTCTCAACCTCATAATGACGCACTGGTAATTTCTTTTATTTTGAATAAATTTCAAATTAAACGTGTGCTCATGGATCCAGGTAGCTCTTCCAACATAATTAGGTTGAGGGTGGTAGAGCAACTCGGGTTGCTCGACCAGATCGTGCCCGCCTCTCGTGTCCTCAACGGATTCAACATGGAGAACGAAACAACCAAAGGGGAAATCATCCCTCCCTGTCAGCATGGACGGTACAATTCAAAACACCAAGTTTCATGTCATCGAAGGTGACATGAGATACAATGCATTACTAGGAAGGCCGTGGATTCATAGTATGAGGGCGGTGTCGTCGACCCTTCATCAGATGATGAAGTTTCCTACAAAGTATGGAACAAAAACTGTATATGGGGAACAACACGCAGCAAAAGAAATGTTCGTAGTGCACAATGTGGAACCGACACCTTCTACATCGAAGGAGCCAAAAAACAAGCAAACAGCCGAGTAGCAATCACAAACTACATCCTCGGATGAACGAATAAAGGATCGTGCCGCATCCTCGGAATGAATAACCGAAGCATATTGAGGCTTGAACGCCACTACAGCTAAGGTACAATCCTCTTTCTCTTTCCTTCACGTTTTACACTAACATATGTGCAGGCGTTCGATTGAAAAAGAATCGGAGCACCCTCCAGCTCGAAGGCCTTAGGTTTTAAACCATGTGTTGCGCTCTTTTTCCCTCACGTCGTATTTTATCCCAAAGGGGTTTTACAGACGAGGTTTTTAACGAGGCAACACCCATATTCTACCTAAGGAGAACTCACCAAGTATTTAAGGCTTTTCTTCGATCAACCTCAAATACTGAGGGGCATCCCCCCAGGAGATCACTGAAAAACGCCGAAGAGGGTCTCGACAGGAGAACAAAGTATAGGACCAAACAGTCGAATGAACCGTGTCCACATAGAATAAACGAACCCTCGATGGTGAAAAATATGTACTTGTATCAAGTAATCGGAGGAGAATCTATTATCATAAAAACACTTTGCATGTCAAAAAAGTTTGCTATTTTCACAAGAAACGGCCCCAGGGCCAAAAAGTTACCGACCACTCGAAATTTGTCCTCGACAGTCACCCCATCGAGTCACCAAAAACTCGAAGCCATAAGACCTCAAGGCCGGCAACTTCGAGCACGTAAGCCCTCCATGAGGCAATATCACTTATGTAAGCCCTTCATGAGGCAATATCAACAATATAAGCCCTCCATGAGGCAATATCAACTCCGACTCGGGGACTGCCCTCGACTATCGGCTCGTCAATCTATCTAACTCGAATCCGTATGACCTCAGGGCCGGCAACTTAGAGCACATAATCCCTCCATGAGGCAATATCACCAATGTAAGCCCTCCATGAGGAAATATCACCAACGTAAGCCCTCCATGAGGAAATATCACCGATGTAAGCCCTCCATTAGGCAATATCAACAATATAGGCCCTCCATGAGGCAATATCAATTCCGATTCGGGGACTGTCCTCGACGGTCGGCTCTTCAAGATATCTAACTCGAAGCCGTAAGACCTCAAGGCTGGCAACTTCAAACTCATAAGCCCTCCATAAGGCACCAATGTAAGCCCTTCACGAGGCAACATCAAAACTGTAAGACCTCAAGCAAGGCATGTACAAATTTGTAAGACCTTAAAAAGGCATAGTCCCGATATAAAAGTCAAGGCTATATATTCGAACTTGTAAGACCCCTAAAACGGCATACCCTCAATATAGACGTCGAGACTATATCACTCGGGGACTAAAAGGCTACGGCCAAATACAATGACCACCGTCATAAGGCTCCGGCCAAACTAACGCAACTCGGAGACGTATGACTGTTGCCATAAAATCACAGGCCTCCAATTACTTCGAAAAAACTTTGAAAAGAACCGGTTAAAGGTCGTACCAACCTAATGCATAACACCCAAGTCGCCAGCTATACTAAAGGTCGTACTGACCTAATGCGTAAGATCCCAAGTCGCCAGCTACACGAAATGTCGTACCAACCTAACGCGTAAAAGCCCAATTCACCAGCTACAGGTCGTACCGACCCAAAGCGCCTCAGAGCTGATTTGAAAACCTAAGGGCCGATGAGCTCGAGTCGAAACCCGACTTGGAGACTGAGCCTGAAACAGTTAACTAAAGCCCCTGAGGGCCAAATGCGTAAGAGCCCAAGTCGCCAGCTGCACCGAAGGTCATACCGACCTAACGCGTAAGAGCCCAAGTCGCCAACTACAGGTCGTACCGACCCAAAGCGCCTTAGGGTCGATGCGCTCAAGCCGAAACCCGACTCGGAGACTGAGCCCGAAACGGTTAAATAAAGCACCTAAGGGCCAAATACGTAAGAGCCTAAGTCGCCAGCCTAAAACGCCTCAGGGCCAATTTATAACCCCAAGGGTTTCGTCTCAAAGTCCAATACATCAGGCTAATTATCGACAAGCAAATCAGAGAAACCAAAGAATCTTTCATATATATGTCTGTATTACAAATAAGCATTTACAATGCTCCCACAGGAGTCTTTACAAAGAACAAGGAAGGAAAAACTAGTCTACTCTAGGGACCAGCTCCCTCGGGAGCCTTCAAATACCAGCATCGGCACCGGAAGAAAGGAAAAACTCAGCGTCGATCTCATCCACCTTGGCCTTTGTTATCTCTTCAGAGAGATTAAAGCCCCTAGCATGAATCTCCTCGAGAGTCTCCCTCCGAGACCTGTATTGGGCATACTCATTGCCCCTCCTCTCTCTGTCAAAATCTCCTCTCAGCTCAACCCGAGCATCGGCAACATCATTCAAATAAATGACCACTTTCTTATCGGCTTTCGCTCGAACTTCTTAAGCTTCAGTACGGGCATCCACGACCTCTGCCTTTATATTCAAAAGATCAATCTCAAGCTTGGAAATCCTGCTCGTCTAAATTGAGCTACTTTCTCGAGCATTACAGAGTTGTACCTCAAGGGCAGAGGCCTTATCCAAGGCATTCCTTTGGGCCACAACATGAACGCCTATATGTGCCTTCAACGCATGGAATTCGGAATTCACTTGCCCGACCTCGCACCAAAGGCGTTCCAACATTTCCGTTTTTCTCTACCGCTGAAGCACCGAAACATTAGTTTCAAAAAGCGGAAAAGGAAACATGTACTCCTTCAGGATAAGGTTACCTGACGCTCGAGATTGCCTTCAAAGTATGACTCCGATGCATCTTCGATCGAAGGTGTATCAACGCCTGAGAGATTATTCCTTTCCCAAAGCTTCCCGCAACCTGGTCTCACAATGAAGCAACTCAGACTTGAGCTTGTCAAAAACCTACGAAAAAGAAGCTTCAATTCAAAGAATGAAGATTCATAGCTGAAAAGCAAATAAAGCCGATCAAAACTCATCTCGGAACAGAGCCGCCTCAAAAGTTGAATGTGCGTCTACTAGCCTGGCCCCATCGGCCCTAGTTGAACCGCTCTCAATAGGGACATGACCACTCGAGACCCCGCTTGGTTCGGGCGGCCCCTGGCCCTGAACGTCCCTCGAAGTACCTTCGAGGGTAGAAGTATATGATGGTGGAGGACTCTTGCTCCTTCCCTCTCGAGGAACCTCTCCCTCAAAACTAGAGGTCTCATGCCTAGCAAAATCGGCAACCTCGGAAGGCCCCCTGGCTCGAGCCGTAGATGAAGAACCATCCTCCCGAGGAGAGCTAATATCCACAGACTAACCAATGCATATGAAGTCCTCCTCAGCGATGACATCTCCTTTGTGTCTCAGGTAAGGCCCCGCCTCATTAAGAATGTCCTCATCCGTAGAGGATCTTTTTCTCTTATTATCCTCCCTCGGTTCCGAACCCGACAGGACTTCCCTCTTCTCGAAAGGACACGGTCTCACCTCGGAGGATCCACCAACACCTGCGATGGCAGAGTTAGTACACATAAACAAAAGCATTACTGAAAAGGCAACCATATGGCCCATACCATGGTGCTTTGCTTCCTATCTGCCCTTCGATATATCGTGCCACTTGCGTTTGTCATATGTTGAGGAAGTTGCCAGCCTTCGAGTCTCCTCCGCAAGATCGGGGACCTCCTCCGGCATCCACGGGACCGCTGAGAAAGGGAAAGAAAAACACTCTTATAAATCAATAAGAATAAAGGACACTAAGGTACGACGTGGCACTTATGTTTGAAGTTCCATTTTACGGGAAATGGCAGGTTTTCCTATTCTTGGTGAACGGATTTAGGCACGGCAGCCATAACTACTCAATCAAAGGTGAAGAGGAAGAAATGAAAACGGTTTCGCGAGATGAGGAAAGGAAGAGAACGTTGAAAGAAAAGATAGTTTTGCAAAGTTGCTAGACTTAAAATGAAGAGGAAGCAAGTATATATATATAGAGCAAACGGTGGCTATTCCACTACTTTGAAAGACATTTAATTCTGAAAAAGTTGTCATAACTTTTGGGGAAGTGTACCGGCGAGGTCACCTCTATCACTTCACGGTCATGCCACATAAATGACACTGTCACACAGCGTTGAAGGGATTCAAGCCCCTATGCCGACCTAGCCTCGAGAAGGTGTCCGATCTTGAGGGGATCTACTATTGCAAGTACGGGTTTTGAAGGGCTAAAATCGAAGCTTGAAAGTCAACTTTTGCATAAGCATTGCAGGGCAAAGTTTGGGAGATATGTAACAAAGAGATATTTTTATTTCAAAAATGCATTTACAAGGGTATTTCTACAAAAATTCCCCCCGAGGGTTCCACATACAGGAAAGGAAAAAAGCAAAATAATAGGTGAATCTACTCTTCGCCTTCGCTGGTGTCCGAGCCGCTTTCAGAGCCCTCATCTGACGTATTCGAAACTGCCGATTCTTCCTCCTGGGCCTTGGCTTCTTCGATCTCGACAGAAAGATCGACACCCTTAGTGCTCACCTCCTCGAAGGCTTGTCTCCTGGCTTGTATGCGGGCATGAGAAACTGCCCGAGCCAGTTTTAGCTCGGCCTTCTCGGATATCTCCCTGGCCCGGTCATTCGCAGCAGCAACATCCCTTTCATATGAGGAGACAAACTCATCGGCCTCAGCCTTGGTCGTAGACAATGCATCCTCCTCCTCCTCCTGAGCACCTCGAAGAAGGCCTTGAATCGAGGATAGCTTCCCCCGAAGCGTGTCCCTCTCCGAAGCCACGACATCATTCAGCCGAGCCAACTCAAGGTTTCGGGATCCTTGGTCGCAACATCCTCTCGGAGCCGATCCACTAGGGCATCCTTCTACCTAATCTGGAAAGCACAGAAAATAAGTCGATCAGCAACAAGCATTGCAATTAAAAATAAAAGTGTGGGTACCAGAATACCTGCTCGATGAAGACGACCCTCTCTCGGAGTGCTCTCTCCGAGCTTTCCCGGAGGTTGATCAATTCCTCCTCTTTTCGGGCACATAGAGCCTCCAGCTCGACCGACTCCGGCATAAGCTTCTCAAGCTCCTCTCCACGATGATCAACTCATCTTGCATCTTGGAGAAGGCTTAGTCATACAACTTCTTGACCTGCAGCGCAGAGGACGAAAATCAGAAAGCAAGAATAGAAAATTTAAGAACAACATATTATTTCGAGAATGTCACCTGCTTTTAGAGCCTCTCGGCCTCCTCGAGGGAAACAGGGGCATCAACATCGGTCTCCTCCTCTACCCCTTCAAAATAGTCTCTATATGCATCAACCTCTCCACGAGAGGTCTCCAAACCGGGAAAATTCCTGACTTGGGCATCTTGTATCTCCTCTGGAGAAAATGACGGGCCCGAGTGAAATCCACCGGCAACATCAGCCTCCATCGAGGCTTCTTCCCGACCCCGGAAAGCTCCAGTAGCAAGCCCTCCGAGCTCATCAACACGGACTGTGCCATGTCCGACGAGCGTCTCGGGGACTGCACCCGAATCCTCCTCGAGGGTCTCCTCAACACAGGGCGGGTCCGTATCGGCCGCCTCCAACTCAACAGACGACCGCCCAACAACTCTCGAAGCATCAATGCTTCATTTTGCCCTTTGTACCAAAGGGAAGGTATCATCACTCTCTTCCTCGGCTCGCAGGCTCTCAGCAGCCGTTGAGTATAAGACTGTGGCATTGGTCTTGGGCTTCCGAGCCTTGCCCTTTTGGATTTTGGAGACTCCGCCGAGGCCTCCTTCTTTCTTTTCTTGTCCTTAGCGGTCTTCGGAGCCTCTTCCTCACCAGGTAGAGGCGGTCTCATCAACACACATTCACCAAGGCCTGCAAAAGCGTGTTATATCAAAAAACACCACCATCGAAAGTACTTACAAAGAGTGAGAAAACAATAACAACAAGAGCATATTGTGGTTCTTAGCCTGCCACCGTGTTTTAGCCATCTCACACCATACGCGTTTGTTGTATAAAAAAGCGGAGTCCAAAAGTTTACCCACTCCGGAAGGTCTTGGAACGCGCCGGGAAACCAAATGGTGGCTGCACAATTAGAAGAAAATCATTCAAGAGAAAAAGAGATGGCAAAACATACTCAATTCAGGGGTACTTACGTTTCATATTCCATTCCTCTGGGAACGGCATTCTATCAGCAGGGATGATGTCCGAAGTTCTGATTCTAACAAATTGGCTCATCCATCCCCGATCTTTGTCCTCGTCGATGCAGGCGAGGAACGCCTTGGCAGATCGACGGTGCAGTTTAATTAGGCCCCCGCAGAAGAGATGAAGGTTGTATAATCTAATCAAATGGTCAAGGGTGAAAGTCATTCCCTCGACCATGTTGGTAATGTGTCGAATCATATATACAATCCTCCAAAAAGAAGGATAGATCTGAACGAGTGTCACTCGGTATTGATGATAAAAATCGAGATCGGCGGAGAGGAAGAATCTACGGGGCCTAAGGTAAAAGAGTATGTGTATACACTGAGAAAGCAGCCTTATGCGTGACTATGCTTTCGTCGGCTGTAGGTATTTCTACTCGGTCCGCCTACCCCAATAGCAGTCAAGTTTTACTTTCTGTATCGGATACTACACTTATATATCGTGACATGGGCTCACATCGGCCCGATGTAGAAGGGGGGTTTTCAATCGTGAAATCGGAGATGGTGTCGAAAGGGCCAGGGATGCATTGCTCGATGGTAGGAGTAGTTCTTGACTTTCCCTTAGAAGGACGTGATGAAGAAGCGGCTCCCTCCTTTTGAGGTACCGTTTTGAAAGTTTTTGCCATGGTTATAACTGAGTTTTGAAGAGAGAAGACGAAGAAGCAAACGCAGATAGAAGATAAGAGTGGGAATCACTTAGTAAAAGTTTGAAGGTTTGAAGAAGATGTAAAATTATGAAAGGGCAAGTGATTGAAGTATTTATAGAGGCCCTTTGGGCATGCATTGAAGCGAAAAGGTCGAACAAATAACGGTTCGTGGGCTTCTCGAGAATTGTGTTGACGGCGACCTTAGCGCAACTTTTTATGTCACATCATTTAATGCTCTGAAGAGACTGACATCATAATAGGAATGTCGAAGAGGCTAGAAGTTAAGACCGTTTCTTATCACTTCCTTCTAAGAAACGCGGGGACTATCTGTATACGGTTAAAATCGGAGAGCCTGATTTTACGATCATTACGACGCTCAGAAGGCTCGAAGGTTCGAGTTTTGGCATCGATGGGGCATATCGAAGTTCCTCGACCTCAGGGCAGTGCTAATCGAAGACCAACAAGGAAAGGCGAGAAATTCCCAAAAGACACGTGATTAAAGCTGACCAAGTACGCAAAATAGTACAAGCCCGTACCGTGGCATTAAATGGATGTACCAACCATTTGTATTAATTACACATGTACTATGTTGGGATTCCTCCTCATATATAAAGGGGGTCCTTGTCACTTTGTAAGGGACATGCTATTAAATACAAGAACAAGAACATCATCTGCTATCTAACTAAAACATTCTCTACAATTGTTTCATTGATTAATTGTCTTTTATTTATTGTGTTCATTAGTTGTTCTTCATTTATTATTCGTTATTAATCACAAATAGGTCATCTTCGAGGCCTTCAATACAGTTATATCATTCTCGACAGCCCCTTGTCAAGCTCCTAAGCTTGACCTCGAGGCCCATTCCGACCGACCTCGAGACCCCGTCTCTCCGCTGCTCGGTTTGCATAATCTCGTTACCCTTTGCTTTTATTTTGTTTTCTCACTTCTCACTTAGCATCTACTGCCTAAACAACTGGTATTAAAATTGATCACGTATTTTTAGAACCACAAAATTCAATATAATTGTAATTACCATTTTCAAGGTAAACACTACTTATAAGAACCAAACATTATTACAAATTATATTATTGAGGTTCAAATGCGATACTTGACAACTCGCCCACTTTCTATAATTCATAAACATAGAACCTCTCAATAAATAAATCAAACCTAAGAAGCAAAAATTGGTAGCCTAAAATAAGAAGAAATAAGAACTTCATAAACTATAACATTGTGAAATTCAATGTCATGGTTCATTTGTTTATCCCAGTTGCATTTTTAACGGCATCAGCTGCTCCTTGTGCAGTGGCCTTCACTTGCTGCCCCATCTATATCAAAATATCACCAAAAATAGAACATATTATCTTTACTAATTATATATATATATATATATATATATATATGAGTTTAAATTCTATATGGGTTGATAATGTAAAAATATTTATACAATCAGTTATTTATAATGAAGTAAAATATGTAAAATAAACATTATATTATCGATAGGTTAAACTAAAATGATACTATGGTAGTATAAATTTATTTTTACGTTGTCGATGTATATATTTTTAATCCATGATAAATAAGTTTAGAAGAATGAGATAATCAGGTTAATTAATACGGTGATAATAGAAATGGTCAAACCTCTTGTATTGTTTCCTTGGCAGACTGCGCAGCATTCCCAGCTTGTTCCATCAACTGATTACCTTTTTCCTGATCGATATGTATCAAAACAATACAAATGTTATATCCAGGAAGTAGTACGTCGGATAAGAATGAAAGGCTCTCAACCATCTCACTTCACTTTTAATAGTCGAAATAACGTGGAACTATGCCACAACGTAGAACTATATATATAGAGATATACCCCAATAACCAACAGCAAAGACAATAATTTCTCTAAGGATGTTCAAACTTGAAAGATGTAAAAAAATTTCTCGAAAACAAATATTAAATATATATTATATACCTGTAAAACTTAATATTTTTGAGAAAATATGGTCAATTGACCACCCTTAGTAAACCAGACATTAAACGAAAAAAGGAAATGTAAAGCAGACCTGGGCTTGGCCCTTGGTCTCGCCAGCTTGGTAGCTAATTTTCTGAGAATTATCCATGATTTGCTTTTGAAGTTGGAAAAACAGAAACAATAAGTAATAATACAATTTAAAACTGAAATTCTTGTAGATCTTACAATTGTTGAATGTGTTTGTTTTACGAAGACTCTGTATTTATAGATATGAAAACTCATCCAATGCTGACATCTGTAAATCTTGATTGTAAGGTAAGTGGTAAAACACATTCTTGGCCTCAAGACTAGGAGAATTTGAGAAAAAGTCACCTGTCCAAATTTGGGTCGGGGTAAAAGAATTTCACACTTACAAATCCCTTCAAATATTACACTAGTAGGTAAAGTACGTTGTGGATTTATGCAAACTCGGTAATTTTGATTTAAATCTCATATATATATATATATATATATATATATATATACAAATCCCTTCAAATATTACACTAGTAGGTAAAGTACGTTGTGGATTTATGCAAACTCGGTAATTTTGATTTAAATCTCATATATATATATATATATATATATATATATATACAAATCCCTTCAAATATTACACTAGTAGGTAAAGTACGTTGTGGATTTATGCAAACTCGGTAATTTTGATTTAAATCTCATATATATATATATATATATATATATATATATATATATATATATATATAAAATTTCGAACTCAATAAATCGAATAATTTGTAGTAGAATTCTGAATTCAATCTTTAATGTTCAAATCCTGAATTCGCATATGAGTCCTTTTATAACAAAATTACAATAGCTTGTAACCTGAAAAATAAAGTAGATCACATGTTACAATATATTAGAAGAAAATAGTAGTTTAAAAATTATTACTCTGTTAATATATGCAGACAATAAATTTGGTTCAAGAAAATAAAATCAGGATCGAAAAATATTGCAACAATCGTAGTATTTAATTTCAAATATGTGAGTGTTACAATCTCTATGAATCATTTGATTCTTCTTTTCAATAGTAAATTAAAAGAGCTTTTGAGCTTAATCTTAAATTTTATTTGATTTTAATCCAAGTGCTTGAGGCCTGATCTTGATCTTGACGTATTTTTAATCCAAGGGCTTGCAGCTTGTTCTTGAATCTTCGTCTTGATCTTTTAATCCTTAGAACACTTGAATGCTTGTAGCTTTTAGAGAATCCGCAGCGTTTGATCCACGATCTCCCTCTTGCTTCTTGTTATAACTTCTGGTGTCTTTTCTGGGTTACGGAGACCCCTATTTATAGTTGTGGAAGGGAGGAGTTGCGATATGAACAAACTCTTTTCGACCAATTAAATTGAAGTGTGACATGGCCGCTTTTGATTAGCCAGAACATGTCACCTGCACATGTGACGCGATTTCATTGGCCTTTTGATTTGGCTTGACATGCCTTGTCATTTTGACATGTGGCATGATCTCATTGGCTCTTCTGTTTGATTTGGCGCGCCACGTCATTTGACACGTGGCACCAAACTGGGCCTCTAGGAAGATGGTATATTGGGCCTAATAAAGTGGGCTCATCACTTTAGCCCAATTAAATGGGCTGGCCCAGTCAATATTATTGGACTTAAAGGAAGCAAGGTGCACGACGACGAATTTCAGTCCTTCTCCTCGAATTTTCTGGAAGTATCCCATAGCATAAGTAGTCGATAATGATTTGTCGCCATTCTTCTTTCTCAACTTCAGAAACGGAGACAAGATGCTTGAGTTTATTTTCTTCACCTTCAGCCTTCATTTGGCAACGGTACTACCCATTTTTGGCAGACAGTAACTTGTGCTTGATCAGGCAGGGTTAATGATGAAGCTAGGGCAGCTAAAACATCAGCCTTCTTATTTTCTTTCCTTGGCACATGCTGAATAATCACATCACCGAGCCACCACCTTAAATTTTTTGCGTAATCATGATATGGGCATAGTTCAGGCTTCTTGACCTTGTAACTACCCAGAAGCTGATTGACCACTAACTGAGAGTCACCAAAGACTTGCAATTGCAACTGCTTCATTTTGACAGCCATCTCAAGCCCAAGTATTAGTGCTTGATACTCAGCGACGTTGTTAGAGCAGAGTTGCGTCAACATAAAAGAGTAGGGCAAAACTTCACCTTGAGAAGTGAGAAACGCTAGCACCAGCTCCTCAGCGATGTGCAGCACCATCAAAGTACATCTTCCATGGAGGCTGAACTTCAATGACCATGGCGTCCTCATCAGGTAGTTCGTCAGTTAGTTCCCAATCATCAGGTATAGGGTGATCTGCCAAGAAGTCCGCTAACGCTTGTCCTTTTATAGCCTTTTGTGCGATGTACACAATTTCAAATTGTTGAAACTGGAGGTACCACCTTGCTAGTCGATCACTGACAGGTTTTGACATCACGAACTTGATGGGATTTGCTCTAGAAACCAAATGAACGACATGATCTTGAAAGTAGTGCTTCAACTTTTGGATTGAGAAGACTAGCGCCAGACATAACTTTTCAATTGGCGAATAATTCAGCTCATTTGTTGTCATCATCCTTCTCAAGTAGTAAAGAGATTTTTCTTTCCCTTCACTATTTTCTTGGGCCAACATCGCTCCAACAGACCTTTCTTGTGCTGGAATGTATAGTATTAGTGGCTTTCCAAGTATAGGGGCTGCCAAAACTGGAGGCTTCATCAGGTAGGATTTAATGCTCTCAAAGGCATTGCTACACGCTTGGTCCCATTTGAAAGGGACACCTTTCTTCATAAGGCGGCTGAATAGTTGGCACCTCCCAGCTAGGTTTGAGATGAATCTCCTATGGTATGCTAGCTTTCCTTGCAAACTTTTCAATTCATGAATATTGCGGGGCTTAGGCATTTTCAAGATTACATCTACTTTAGCTTGATCTATTTCAATCCCTCGATGTCGGACAATAAAACCCAGGAACTTTCCGGAGGTAACTCCAAAGGCGCATTTTAATGGATTAATCCTAAGTTGGTATCTCCAGAGCAACTCAAACACCATTCTCAGGTCTTTCAAGTAGTCGCTTTTCTTTCCTGATTTCACCACCAAGTCATTCTTGTGGAGAAGGTCATCAAAGATATTCTGCATAGCTCTTTGGTAAGTAGCACCAGCGTCCTTCAAGCCAAAAGGCATTACCTTGTAGCAATAAATACCCTTGGGGGTACGGAATGTACTAAGCTCTTCATATTTTGGCGCCATGCGAATTTGGTTATAGCCTGATGAACCGTCCATAAATGACATTGCCTCGTACCTAGTAGTAGCATCGATCATCAGTTCTGGAATGGAAAGAGGGAACTCATCTTTCGGACACGCATTATTAAGATCCCTAAAGTCAACACACACTCGAATCTGGCCATTTTTCTTCCTTACAGGGACAATATTTGAAACCCATGTTGGGTATTTAACTTCATGAATAAAGCCAACTTCGATGAGTTTGTTAACTTTGGTTTCAATCAAGGGAACCAAGTCCGGCCTAAAACGCCTTTGAGCTTGCTTAACAGGACAAGCGCCATTCTTGATCGCAAGGTGATGGACTGCCACTTTAGGGTCCAAGCCAGAAATTTCTTTGTAACTCCAAGCAAAGACATACCTAAACTCCTTGAGTAATTCAATATAAGTTCTTTCTTCGTCAATTTCTAGTAAAACACTTAGGTAGGTGGGTCTTGGTTCTTCATCAGTGCCAAGGTTAACTTCTTTTAAGGCATCAACCGTTGCCTTCACCCCTTCTTCAAGTTCCAGGGGAGCATCTTTCGCATCTTCATCTTCTTGAGGATCCCCATCATTGAAGGATATGTGATAACATGGTGAAACATCGTCCAATTTCTCATCATGCTCCATTAGAGATAAAACACCTTGCTCGCTTTGTGCAATAACATGATACGAAGAACCCACACTTTCTTTGTCTTCATCACGTTCTTTAGTGTAGACAATAGTGTATGGCTTCACCTTCAGTACTTCATCACACGAAACCATGACTTTTGTTTGTCGCTTCATTTTAGAAGGAACCAAACTTTGGAAATTTTTAGAGATCTTATGAATTTTGGGCGAAGCTGGTGTTCTTGTATTTCGATAATTTCTCTGGAACTTATTCCCCTTCTTTAATGGACCCAATCTCTCAAATACGGAAGTTCTCACAGTTGATTTTCCAAATCGGTCAAAGACGGAAGGCCTGTTAGAAGCGGCAGATTCATCTTCTACAGTGATATAATTGCTACTCGCCCTTCTTATTGAGATGCGCACTGGTGACGGTTGCTTGTATCCCAAACCTTCANACTTATTCCCCTTCTTTAATGGACCCAATCTCTCAAATACGGAAGTTCTCACAGTTGATTTTCCAAATCGGTCAAAGACGGAAGGCCTGTTAGAAGCAGCAGATTCATCTTCTACAGTGATATAATTGCTACTCGCCCTTCTTATTGAGATGCACACTGGTGACAGTTGCGTGTATCCCAAACCTTCACGTGGTTTCCTCGTTGCAGCTTCTGATTGGAGCTTCCCTAACTTTGACGGCTCATTGGGATTGTATCCAGCCTTTGCAAATAGCTTGTAAGCGTTAGGATCAAAACCTCAAAACTTTCATCTGTCCGCTTTGTAGGGAGTGCCACTTTCTGCAGAGGATTTTGGGCTACAAATCCTGCAAGCGGCTTCGAGGGAAACTTTATTGCCTCAATTCGTTTTACCGGAAGAGTTAACTCCTTTAGCATGTTAGTTTGGAGATTAAACTATTCGCCTTCATATTTCTTCCTTTTAGGGATATATTGGAGCACATGACTTACTTTCTTGCCATAAGACGCAATATTCCCTCTATGAGATCTATTCACGTTGGGTTGTACCTCCTCAGTAACAACTTTGGCTTTACTAATAGTCACCTCAGCTCTTTTAGTTGTGGGCTCGTCATTCTTGTTTTTCATGCCATCATCAACTTTTAGCTCCTTCACAATGTGGTTCTTCAAGTAGAACTTTGCATCGGCGAAGTGTGACTCTGCCTCGGTGAATGGCGCATCATCGACAACTATCTGCTTCTCGACTTCACCCTTGTAGTATTTTAAACATTGATGGTAGGTAGATGGAACTACTTTATTCTCATGTATCCAAAGGACTTCCAAGAAAGACATTGTATGAAGTCTTCGCATCGATCACATGCAGCCATGCACTTGATTTCATATCTTCAATGGTGATTCCCATCTTGATTGCGCCTATGGCTCTTTGCCCTCCTTGGTTGAATCCTTGGATCATCGCACGACTTTCTGAGAGTTCGTCATGGGAATACCAAGTTCTTTCATAGTGCGAATTGGCAAAATGTTCACTGAGGATCCTTCATCAATGAAAATTAGATTTACCCTTTCATCACGCATATAGCCAACCAGGTACAATGGGCGGTTATGAGGAGTGTCACTTAGTAGAAGATCATCATTTGTGAACATGACTTTTTCCTTACAAGTATTAAATTCTTGAGGAGTGGAATCGATAACTTTTTTGAAGATGGTGCCGACGGTTGGTCATCACTCCTTTATTTCCGTTCGTCAGTATGGCAACAAGAGGCATCAATACCCCCATGGGAAATCTTCGTGCGGAACCAACTTGGTAAAAACTCCTCCAAGGTCACTGGATGTCGTGGCTTTTGAGGGTGGTGCACCTCCACTTTCGCTTTCTTTATGTGCTTAACTGGGTTCCATCTCCTAGGTCTTTTCACCATTATTTTCCTCGTTGGTTGTTCCATTGATCCTTTTTGTGGGCTCTTTTTGTGGCGCCTACGACGAGTCACCAACGTCCAACCTTCATCATCCTCAGGTTGACCGTATTCAACCTTGTAGTTCTCTAGTAATTATTCATCTTTACTTTCTTTAGAATTACATAATTCGTCTAGACTGAATGAGCCAAATATGATAGAGACTTGGTTTGTGCTTGCTTTCTCATCTTCAAGCACGATCTTCTTTTCACTAGCCAAGTCCATAACTTTTTCCTTGAAGACAAAGCACTTCTCCAGAGGGTGGCTCACAAGTCGATGATATTTGCAGTAATTTGGGTCATCGATTTTCTCAGCTTCATTTGGTCTCTTTATCTCCGGAAGCTCAGTGAGATTTAATTCGAGGAGTTCTTCAAAAATAGCTGGCACATCAGAATCCAGAAATGGGTACTCTTTCTCTTGCATTTCTTTTAGAGTCAGCTTTCCACTTGGATTATATTGAAACGAAGTGGATTTCATACTCTGCTTCTTGCTCACTTTCGTCGTGAACTTCACAGGTGATATGTTGACATTCATAGCTTCTTTATTTTTAGATCTTGGTACAAACTTGCTCCATTTTCCGACTTCTTGCTTGTCATTCCCTTTGCGAGGTTCATATATGGGCAACCTTTCATTTCCAGCAGAGGCCATGCTCAATTCCATGTCATGGGCACGAGTTGCAAGTTCTTCAAATGTGCTAGGCTTGATACCTTGCAAGATGTAGCGCAATACCCAATGCATACCTTGGATGCACATCTCTATGCCAGAAGCTTCACTAAGCCTGTGTTTACAGTTGAGGCTTGCATTCCTCCAATGATTGATAAAGTCGATAACTGGTTCACCCTTCCGTTGAAGAGTACTTGTGAGTTCTATCATACTCACAGTACGTCTCGTGATATAAAAATGATTGATGAATTCTTGCTCTAGTTGATCCCAGCTATCAACAAATCCAACCTCGAGGTCTGTGTACCAATCAAAAGCATTTCCTTTTAATAAGCGAACAAACTGTTTGGCGGGGTAATCTCCATAAGTCCCAGCATTGTTGCATGTCTCAAAGAAGTGCGCCACATGTTGCTTTGGATTTCCTTTGCCATCAAACTGATGAAATTTCGGAGGTTGATAGCCAGCAAACATCTTCAACATATCGATCCTTGAAGTGTACGGCTTTGCATAGGTAAAGGAGGACTTGGAAGCAACTTCATATTTGTTTCTTATAGTCCCTTCAATAAACTCATTTAGTTGATTGATTGGAATCATCCCTTCTGAAGAGACTGGAATTTCCTTAGTGGATGCAACTTGTCGTGGGGGAGCATCAATCTCTTGAACTTCTAGGAGTTTGCCAGGTGCATGGGTGGATTCTTCTTCCATCAAGATTCCCACCCTATCTGTTAGCTTATTGATTCTAGCATCTTGATTTTGCATGCACTTGGTCACGCCAACGATTGCTTCCGTCAAGTTTGCCAGCTGCTCCTCCACAGATGAAGTGTTTGTCACCATGACTTGCATGATTGTCATGGACGATGGAGATTAACATGGATTTTCACACAGATTGATCCTTGATTGGCTCACGCTATGTGGTGTAAGTGGGGAGGATCCATCGCTTGAAACATCATCATCTTCCTTCACAACAGAGTGTTTGGATCCGGAGAGGTCAAGCAGAGCAAGAGTTTTCTTGATCTTTTCAGCAACATCACTTCCTCCTTCAAGTGCATTTGTGGAAGATCTTGATCCTTTTGAGGATGAAGATCCGAAAATAGGGGTAGATGCGGACGACACTTGGGGTGTTTGTTGTCCTAACGAGATTGCTTTGCTCCTCGTAACTGGTCCAAAGCTTCCAAAGAATAACTTCAAGTATGTTTTCCACATCAGCATAAGACCTGGAATTAGCAGACTTGGCTGAAGTTGAACTGGAGTTGATTTTCTTGGAAGCCATTTCGTTGTTCTTGAACTTTGGTGATTGAAAAGTCGAGATGAGAGGTAGAGATTGTCCCACTGGGCGTGCAAAAATTTGTAGACAATAAATTTGGTTCGAGAAAATAAAATCAGGACCGAAAAATATTGCAACAATCGTAGTATTTGATTTCAAATATTTAAGTGTTACAATCTCTATGAATCCTCTGATTCTTCTTTTCAACAGTAAATTAAAAGAGCTTTTGAGCTTAATCTTAAATTTTATTTGATTTTAATCCAAATGCTTGAGGCCTGATCTTGATCTTGACGTATTTTTAATCCAAGGGCTTGCAGCTTGTTCTTGAATCTTCGTCTTGATCTTTTAATCCTTAGAACACTTGAATGCTTGTTGCTTTTAGAGAAATCCGCAGCGTTTGATCCACGAGCTCCCTCTTGCTTCTTGTTATAACTTCTGATCTCTTTTCTGGGTTATGGAGACCCCTATTTATAGTTTGGAAGGGAGGAGTTGCGATATGAACAAGCTCTTTCCGATCAATCAAATTGAAGTGTGACATGACCACTTTTAATTGGCCAGAACATGTCACCTGCACATGTGGCGCGATTTCATTGGCCTTTTGATTTGGCTTGAAATGCCTTGTCATTTTGACATGTGGCATGATCTCATTGGCTCTTCTGTTTGATTTGGCGCGCCACGTCATTTGACACGTGACACCAAACTGGGCCTCTAGGAAGATGGCATATTGAGCTTAATAAAGTGGGCTCATCACTTTAGCCCAATTAAATGGGCTGTCCCAATCAATATTATTGGACTTAAATAATTAATTAAAATATATTAGCCCATAATATTTATTCGGACTAGTACATTTAACGTATAGTCCAAATTATTTATTGAATTTAAATTCAATAAATATTATATGCCTACAATATATATAAATTAAATCTTTTTCATAAAATCGCATCGCCAACACATAAGATGAGTATAACGGCTAGTTACCACCTAATTATGCAAACTGTTCGAATAACCGAATCCTGTATTTTTCACCACTAGTCCAATATAAACTCATTTATGATTTTTTGCAAGAAGTGTTTGGTTGAGTTAAATGCTAAAATACGTTATTTTATTGGAAGATTAACAAACTCGACTTTTCAAAATTTGAAAAACAGAAAATCTTGAAAAATTTTAAATTTTTTTCCTCATAATCCAAGTCGAACAATCACCTTGCACTACTACTCAATGGCTTTGTAAGTTAGTCCAGAAAACAAGGCTCAATACTGAACAAAGCCCACCATATAATTTTTAGCCCAAATACTCATCATCTAAAAATCTGAAAATATCAAAGGATCCCAGATTTTGGTTCACCTTACCCTCTCATCCTCAAGTATCATAAAAAATAAAATAAAATGAACTACTACAATTCTGAAAAACCCAAATACTGCTCTTATCTTCCTCCCAAACTTGCTGTATACTGCTAAAGTATAAAAAGTCTCCACCTTTAACATCAAACTAATCAAAACCAGGTAAATTATTCATATTTTTTGTCAAAAAATTAAATCTTTAGTGTTGGTTCCAAGTTTCATGGAGCAGCTCATGTGCATATGAAAAATGGCATCTTTTCCTCTTGTTTCAAATGACAGATTATTAGTTTCTCACAAGAAATGGAAGCCCCATATTGGAAAGTTTGAACCTTTAAGTAGATTCAAGAATCAAACTTGCTCATTATCCAATTCTTGTTTTACCTCAAGTTGTGTGCCTCAATGTAATTACAAGAAATGGAAGATCCATTTTGGAAATTTTGAACCTTTAAAGAGATTCAAGAATCTATCTTGCTCATTTTCAAACTCTTATTTTGGGTTGAATTATAGATTCTGTAAATCTCAGAGTAGAGTACTACTTTGTAGTACTGGGGTTAGGTCACTGGTAAATGAGAAGGGAGATATAGAAACCCATTTGAACAAAACAGAAAGTAATGATATTCGTAGGAAGTTTTCGTTGAGATTGAGACCAAGGCTAAGATTATTGTCAAGAAGGTTGAAAAGAGTGTCTGTTAAATCTATGTTAAATGATTTTGGAAAGTTTTTGAGGAAGAATACAAGAAGAGTGACACTGTCAACTTCAATTTCAGTGGTATTGGGCTTGTGCTATTTGTTTCTAAGATTGACAGCAACTCCTTCTCCAAAGGTTGTTCCATATTCAGACTTGATTACTAGTCTTCAGGGAGGGTCTGTAACTAAGGTTCAATTTGAGGAAGGCACACGGCGTATTTACTACAATACAAACTTCAGTAGTCTTAAGAATGTTCAGACAGGTAAAGATAGTTCCTTAGTTCCTGCTGAAAGCGCGGCTGTTCAGACAGGTGAAGAGAGTTCCTTAGTTCCTGCTGAAGGCACGGCTGTTCAGACAGGTGAAGATAATTCCGTAGTTCCTGCTGAAAGCAAAAGTATAGATAGCAACAAAGACGGAAGGAATGTCTTACGTAAAATGTCAAAAACCCAACCTATATGGCAGTTTTCGACGAGGAAGATTGATCATGATGAAGGATATCTTCTCAGTCTAATGAGGGAAAAGGGAACAGCGTATGGATCAGCCCCTCAATCAGCACTTATGTCAATTAGGAGCTTATTGATTACTATCTTAACTTTATGGATTCCTTTGACTCCATTAATGTGGCTTCTCTATCGTCAACTTTCTGCTGCCAATAGTCCTGCAAAAAAACGAAAACCAAGTAACCAGGTGGTTGGCTTTAATGATGTCGAGGGCGTGGATGCTGCAAAAGTCGAACTTATGGAGGTAAGCAGCCATCATTCTGAACTCCACACTAACTTTTAAGTTTTGTAATTCTTGTGATAGTGAGTTTATTATCTCTCAACTGGCAAGCGTTTTTCCTTCTCTTTTTCCCCCTCCATTGTGGCTTCATTCGATGAGTTGTGATGCATTCAACTAGATGCTAAATCAATAATTTGATTCTGAAGATAAAAGCACACGCTTTTTGTATCCAGCAAGTATGACTGGAGTTTAAATAGAGAAGGAACTTAGACTTATGTGAATATTAGCATTCAGAATTGCAACAATTAGTTTCTGATGACATGACTTCTCGCAAAAAGAAGTGGCTTCCCTCTATGATCAGGCAACCCATTTCCAGTAAGAATGGAACTAAATTGAATTCGCGTGTAAAAACTTAACTGCAATCTTTAGTGAAGAGTTGATTGAGTATGTATTGGACATACATGTCGATCCATCGTAACATAGTAATACAAGGGTTACTCAGTTTCAGCCATTTGGCTGACTAACACAATGGGCTTTGGCAGCTCCTTTTGTCGGCTGTACAAGAAGTTTGAAAAATCTTTTAATGCTTCCAACTAGTTTAAACAAAATCCTAGTTCTTTTGGACCAAATTGTCCAAAAGAGAACCATTGCTTATTGTCTGTAATCTCCAATACATGATTGTTTTCTTCACTTTCCTTGATAACACCACGTGATATGTTGGTGAGAACGAAATGGTCCAGTGCACTAGAAGTAGTCTGTTCTTCTTCACACTCCTTGCACAAGGAGCACCAACTCATAAAAATCCTCCTCTCCTTCTTAAATTGTTTTGCGTTGAGATAGCATGCGCACTGCACCAAGCAAAGAAAATTCTTTTCTTCAGCGGAAGCTTAAACCATTGTGAGCCAGAAACTTATGACAGTCAAGGAGCAAAATGTAAACACCATGGAAGTACAACAATAGCTAAAATTTAAAATTCCCGTTGTAGGAAATATCATAAAACTTGAATAGTTTCTTTTTCATACTAGTGCATGACTAAAGTTTCTACAAATTACTAACTGTAACACTGAGGCAAACCATCTCCCTCCCTCCCTCTGTCTCTCTCGCTCTCTCTTCCAACCTTTCTTTGATCCTGACTCGTATTTACTTTGCTAATGATTAAATGAGTATTCTTGAAGACATGCGTAATACACTAGCCTATTAGTTTTATATGGTTGAATTTATTTCCTCAGATTAGGTGTCCAATTATTTCTCTTCAGTCCTCCCATGGAAAGTAAACAGGGTTTGTGCAGTTCATATGCTATTATTATATCCTTGGAATGATAAGTGTGAAGAGTGAACCCAAGTAGATTGGTTTCACTTTGCAAGCTAGTAAAGGATCTGTATTATGTTGTCTAGTACTCCATTTTTATTCCTTATCGGATTGTGAACAATTTATTTTCTTGTTTGTAGATAGTATTGTGTCTGCAAGGAGCTATAAACTTCAGTAAACTAGGGGCAAAGTTACCAAGAGGTGTACTGCTTGTGGGTCCACCTGGCACAGGAAAAACGTTACTAGCTCGTGCAGTGGCAGGAGAAGCAGGACTACCCTTTTTTTCCGTTTCAGCTAGTGAATTTGTTGAAATGTTTGTTGGAAGAGGAGCAGCTCGCATTAGAGACCTTTTTAGCGTGGCAAGAAAGAATGCTCCATCAATCATTTTTATTGACGAACTTGATGCTGTCGGAGGAAAGCGCGGCAGGAGTTTCAATGATGAAAGAGACCAAACTTTGAATCAGGTAAAACAAAGACTGGGACCTCTATCGCCTCTTTGGTGGTGTCACAATATTTATCTGATGACATCTTGATTGAGTCATAAGTTACCAGTAGTATGCTTCTGCTGTTTGTGCATCGTTGAGTTGGATGCTTAGTATTAACATAGCAAAAGCAGTATAAAGCCATCAGTTTATCATTACTACTGCAAGTTGACCCGCTTTTAGTTATCTTCCCTAATCTTTTTTCTAAATAAACATTGAGGCCGATGTCCTCATTACCCTTCACCTGGGAATACTTTTCATAACCAGTCACGTTTATCATAAAAGTTTCATTCATATGCTGCCAAGCGACTAATATTTAAGCTGAATTTAGAAATGTTTTTGTCATATCTTTCTTAAATGAGTTTAGTTTATGAATACGGATGATGGTTGGAACTATGATGGACCATTGTACATTATTTTGCGCCTCCTTTTTAACAACAAGTTTTGATGTATATACGCTTGGCTATACATTTTTTAGTTTTACCAAACCCCTAATTTGCTTTAAAAGACAAATCATTTAGTATTGGAATGAACTGGAATGAAATAGATCGAACTGGTTACAGAGAATCCATATAGCAGACTCGAACTAGCTCCTGATTGTCCGTTTGCTCTCAGTGAGAGTGTAGGAATTGAAACATTGTGCTACAAAATTGATATTTTAAATTGTTGGTTATATTATGCATTTGTGGCCCTCAGAAAACCCTTCTGTTTTTCTAGTTGCTTACGGAGATGGACGGCTTTGACTCAGACTTGAACATCATTGTAATTGCTGCAACCAATAGACCAGAAGCTCTGGATCCAGCTTTATGTCGGCCTGGACGTTTCTCCAGGAAAATTTTAGTCGGGGAACCAGATGAAGACGGAAGGAGAAAGATCCTGGCCGTACACTTAAGAGGAGTGCCCCTTGAAGAAGACCTGGAGCTTGTGTGTGACTTGGTTGCATCTCTTACTCAAGGCTTTGTAGGTGCTGACCTTGCTAACATTGTCAATGAAGCGGCTTTACTTGCTGCTCGCAGAGGTAAGATTTAGACATATTGTACTTATTACCACTGTTTCATTGCATTCAAAAGGGCTTGGTCTCTTGTTGGTTGATTTGTGTAGCTAAGCTAGTTTATGCATATTATTGTAAATGTGTATAATTGGTAGCTAGCTGTTTTATTTGTGTTACTATAAATGGATACCAACTCTAAGCGTCGTTCCTTCTCCCTCGAAAAAAAAAGGGCAGCCCGGTGTACTAAGCTCCCGCTATGTGCGGAGTCCGGGGAAGGGCCGGACCACAAAGGTCTATTGTACGCAGCCTTACTCTGCATTTCTGCAAGAGGAACTAAAAAGGAAAAATAAAGGAACTAAAAAGGAGGGCCAGAAATGGAAGAAAAAGGAAGATTTTTGATTGACGTGTATTCTATATCCCCTGCTTACCCCTGCATTAGCAGGGCTGTAATGTTTCTTTATTACAGCAATGCACTTCTTCCTATATAGTTCCATTTCTTTTAGACTTTTATAAGGTAGATATGGTTTCCAATTCGTTTAGTACGTGTGGAGCCGTCTTTCTCCCTCAGCTTTAGAATTTTGTTGCTGCTCTTTTATGAGATGGTGGAGAACTATGCTTCTTATTCTACAATCAGACCTCTCTATAACAACATCCCTATATAACAGTCATTCACTATAAAAGTCAAGTTTTCATCAGAATCGATTTTTAAAGTTGTATTTTACTTCTCTCTAACAACTTTTCACCTATAACCGCAACATCCACATTAATAGAAGAGCGTTCTTTGAAAATTACTCCTCTATATAAGCCATATAGAATCTCTAAGATTACTAATAATAGTTCGAAAAATATGCACATAATCTTTTTCATTGAATAAAGTTTCCATCTTATATAATACATAAGATTTAAAGATTTACACATGATATCTTTTCACTTGACAAATGTCAAAAAAGATTCAACTGTTATGTACTTAGATTGCCTTCAAGGGGAAGCTATCAAATATCGTTTTGTTGAAAGTTTGGATATAAATTTTTTGCTTTTCATCAATTTTGAAACAAGAATTTATTTTTTTAGTAGCTTTAAAATGTGTGCCTTAGAATTACTCTTTGTACATTTAGTTATAGATTTGTTAATAGTGTATTAATAATTTTGTATTTAATTAGTAAAATATGCATATCTTTTGCGATTTTATATTTGAATAATTTTCTTATGTATTATATGTAACATTATAAAATGAAAAAAAATAATTGTTGGATAATTTTTGTCTATAACAACCAAAAAATATTTAAACGTCAAATAATTCTTGGTGTATAACAGTCATTCATTATAAAAGCCAAAACATATCGGAACAAACGAGGCTGTTATAGAGAGGTTTGATTGGATCATCAAAGAAAAGACATTTGTTTTTCTGCTTTAACCGACAAGACTGATTGACATAGTCTTCTCTAATAACAATGTTACATACATATTTATGTTTTACAGGGGCTGATTGTGTTTCAAGGGAAGACATAATGGAATCCATAGAAAGAGCAAAATTTGGGATAAATGACAAGCAATTTAGCCAGGGTACAATAGGCAAGGAACTGGAAAAACTATTCCCTTGGGTTCCTTCTTTCATGAGGAGGAATAATATGAGAAGTGATGCAATGCAAGGACCTTTGGGGTATCAAACACTCAGCTGAAATATATGTTCTTAACCCTCTTGTTTATATAATGTTTTCTCTACATGATCAAGAGTGTAATCCGCAGATGAATTTAAATAGCGAATCATGGTCAGTGAGGATTCATATAGCCGATCCGAACTTGTTTGGGATTGAGGCATAGTTGTTGTACCATGAGTGTAACGCGGAAATTTATAGATGAAATTTTTTTGGCTGCTGTTAACAGAGATGTAGTTGTTGCATTAGGACGTCACCATATTGTTTCGGGACTACTGCAATATTGTTATTATAATTTGGAAATTTTATACTCAACCATAATTATCCAAGTAGCTCTGAGCACTGTTTTGTGGTGGATGAACTAATATGAAATTTGTGAGCTTGGTTGATCAGTTACCTGAGTTGAATATATCCCTTTCTGCTAGGAAATTATATTGGCATTTATGAACATGAACTTGGATCATTTTCTTTTCCCAGCAAGTGCAATCTCTTTTTAAGTGTTCAACTAGAGATATTTATAGGCAACAAATGAGTCCTTTCAAATATTAGCATGAAAAGTTGACTGTCTCTTTTCTAAAAGTAACACTACAATTATTCAGGCATATAATTTGTGTTCATTGGTAGTCTTATTATTGATTTGGTTTTGCTTTAGATCATTGAGGCAGTTCCCTGTTGTTTGCAGTGCCAATGTATCACTCATTAGTGTGTGCCAATAAGGGTGAACTAACTCTCTCTCTCTATATATATATAAACTAAATGTACGAATTGACTTTGTATCCAACAAGGTTGTGGTAGGATGGATAGCATCCCTCTACCCTTGATCATACGCTCGCCTGAGAATGGAAAAATTCTGGTAGGGAGCGCTTTCCCCTTTAATTGGTGACAATGCGATAAGTCATGCTAATGTGGGTACATGATGCGATGGGGGAGAAGAGTTACCTGTAAACTTTCTCCTACATAGATTTTTATTCTCTAAAGTCTTTCAAGAAGTCTTAGACGTCAAAAACCCGTTTCACGTGGATCTTACATCAAACTAAAGAAGGCAATTATCTTGGGCCGCATTCATAACAATACCCCGACTGTCGATAAGAACCTTGTCCTCAAGGTTGTAGAACACTCCCCACCAAATACTGCTTTTGAAAGTGTAGAGGGATAGAGCTCCATTGCCAATGATATGCAGGCACCACCAAAATTAAGTCCCAATAAAAAAGACCCTCTCCCCGTCAGCAAGCTTTTCAAGAAAATCATGGAGTGGTTTTGCATACTGTGATAGGCTGGTGATGCTACTTGTGTCAAAAGAATGAATGTTTGAACTAGTTAACTTTACTGCAGTCATTTTAAATCCAGCCTTGTCTAACAGCGCAATGGTTTTATACCAACACCAAGAACGAACAAGGATATAATGGTTATTCTTTAAATCATCAATTGTTAAGTCCTTGGCTGCCTCCTCCAGACAATTAACTTCTTGGATAACATCATTCAATTCTACCAAAATGTTAGTAAGAGCAGAATACATACTTTCACCATCTGTAGTGTGAACATTTGGACCCGCAGATAGAAGTCGAAATATATTTAGAACAGTGATAGCTGTTGAATAATTAAATTAAGTCAGCTGATAATCCAAGATACAATTTGGATTAAAGCTTAATCCGATTGACACCATTGATGCTTGATTGGTATTGTAGAGGAACTATATTGCTTGCTGGCTCAAACCAAATTGCTTTGTGAATATATTGCAAAAGCACCTCTTAAACCTGCCAATTATCTCGACAAATCTGAACAAAGCTCCTCTAACTTAGTGGAACAGCATGCATAGAGAACAATGTCACTGCACTGACACTCAGTCATAAAGGTTAAGATTTGTCAGCATGGATTCTTCATGTAGTTGTGATTATGAAACAATGTTGTGAAAAGCATGGACAGGTTGTGCCTCGTAGGCACGCGAGAGTAGCTCGTTGATGCATTTCGGAATACGTGGTTGCCAAAGTACGTACCGATGAGCAGCAAAATTGGAAAAGATAATTTTTCAACTGCTCGTCTGTGATTTTCTCCATATCTACAGATGGTTCAATATGACACAAAATCCCTTTGCAACAACACCCACATATGTTGCTCCACTGTATATCTTATCAGAATGAATCAGCGGCCCCTGTCCAACCGTTGCTAGCTCCAAATACGAACTGATCACGCTAACAAATACTCCCTCCGTTCCAATTTATGTGAACCTGTTTGACTGGACACGAAGTTTTAAAAAATATAAAGACTTTTGAAATTTGTGGTCCTAAGCAAGTTAGAAAGGGGTCCACAGTATTTGTGCGATTATAAAAACTTTTCATTAAGGGTGGACTTGTAAGTTTAAGCTAAATTATTTCTAAATTTAGAAATGGGTCGTTATTTTTGAAACGGACCAAAAAGGAAATAGGTTCACATAAACTAGAACGGAGGGAGTAGCATGGTATCTGGTTGATTCCCAGTGAGTTTCATCAAATTATACAGCTCCAATGCACCCTCGAAACATTTCTCAATTGACGCAAACATTACTTGCCCCCTCACAAGATGTCCGCATTCTACTTAAGACTATAGGTTTACTGATAAAGTCCGTCCTCTGCTGGCTCTTACAGTCTAGGTAAAAGTGATTAGTCAATTTGTTATCAAAATCTAAATTGCTCTCACTGTTGGTCAGACCATAAGCAATTGCAGCAGCTGTAGGCTTAGTGATAATACTAGTGATATTTAAACCATTAATGATACGAGTATCCGTAGTAGCCTGACACTGTGTCTCATGGAAGTACGTAGGAACAAGCATCATAGTATTTTTCACAGCTGGTCCACAACAAGACTCAACAATTTCCGTAATCTTTGTAAGCACCATAAATGATATTTCATCAGCAAGTTGTTTCGATGCAAGATTGATTAAAGGAGTAACCGGAAGTGTCTGTGATCCTTTGGCATACTTTGTTTCCAGATTCTCATGACCAAGTGATGTAGAGGGGCTAACACTAAGTTTCAGCCACGTGGTTTACAAGAATGGATTCACCGAAGCATAAGCTAATTCCCTTGGTGTTAGAGCCATAAAACCATGGCCAGTAGTGATGACCCTAGTAACATCTTGGCCGCCCAATTGAGGCACATGATATGGAAACAAGCTAAACTTGTTCACCAAGGTAAGCGTATCGAGGTGTCACGACCCATTTTCTGAACAGGTCGGGATGGTACCCGATCACTAAACATGACCAAGCGAACCATCTATGCTTATCAAATCTATTATAACTTTAAATTTTGTATGCCACAAGGCAATACTGTAACCAAATACTTTTAATTAATTTAAATATCTAAAATAAACCAACTTCAAAACTTTATTCGTAGTAACCAATGAAATATTGCTAAGTTATTATAAAAAACATCTAAATCTTAACTCACTAACTGTCTCTACGAAGCCTCTATTAATAAACTGAGGCACTGCTCAGGACCTGAGATTTCCTGGCCAGTTCTCTAAGTAAAGAAAGAAATAGCTAAATAATGACGACTTGAAGGAGTACTCCACGAGCAAAAGAGGAGCTCACTAATAGCACTTGAATTGAGGAAAGTCCTAACACGTAGCCTGCTCGCCTGCAAAATCGGTTTCTACGTTGTACCGCAGACCAATGTAAGTTCCCAAAAGAGAACGTCAATACCATCCATGGTACTCAGTGAGTCTCAACGACAGGGGACGAAACTTTAATAACATATATATTACGAGCAAAGATTCTAAATGCATGTAAAACATAAAGCTTATAAGAACAATTCTAAAATAATTGCATAATAGCGGTTTATGAATATTCTAAAAGAAATTCTTTTCTTTTTCTT
Organism: Nicotiana knightiana; assembly: GCA_005239525.1. Classification (NCBI taxonomy): domain Eukaryota; kingdom Viridiplantae; phylum Streptophyta; class Magnoliopsida; order Solanales; family Solanaceae; genus Nicotiana; species Nicotiana knightiana. Next base: position 31,920 of record ML423585.1, read on the forward strand.
TCTTAAAAAAAATACTTCACTTTATACTTTGGGAGTTCCAACTATCCTGAACTATTTCTGTCTTAGTCAACGTGTGGTCGACACGGGTTCGATCCCAACCTGATCGAATAGGCCCAATCCACGAGGTGTCACTCGCTTCATAATTCTCAGCGCTCCTGTATCATACCTTAGCCTGGCTAAGTAAATTCTCAGCAATGAGACTCTCGGCTCGTGTGCTCCCTACTTTGGCACAAGTAGTTTTAGGAAGTCAACGCCTTGGTGAGGACCCTCGGCCTGGACAATGACCCATTCTCTTAATAAAGGATACTCCCAAAAATCTTTTCTTTCTAAAACTTCTTCTTGTGACTTTTCAAGTCTAAATCTTTTCTGGAACATCTTATACATACTCATACTAGTATCCTTAAATGTAAAGCATGGCATAAGAATGAAATAAACATTCAAAAGTATATCTAAAGATTCTTGCTTCTTCATAAATTTTCAACATGAAAATGGCATATAAGAATAACACAAAGATCTGAAAATTTATGCACATATATCATAATAAATCATCTAAACTTTTGCTAGAACAATTCTAAGTTAATAGGTACTCACTCGCTCCAATTAAGTACATATAAACTCTTTTAAGTAATTCATCAAACACCTTATATGCGTGCTTTTGTGAGTTAAACCACTTTAGTAAAGGGTTATATCAAATTACCTCAAAACTCCTCGAGCCAATACATAGGCCCTAGTCCAATTTATTTCCATCAAACAATCGATTCTACAACAACCGGTGCATTTTAATCAATTTTAAAGTTTCACACCTAAACATGAAATTTACTGTTGATATAAAGAAAGAAGGGATCCAATTCTTATACTGTAGGATAATTGACAAAAGGGAATTTTATATACTTGAGTTCAAGAATTAGTGATTTGTAAAGAACCCTAAAACTTTCCGTGTAATTTCGTGGCTGTCTCTGCTTCGTATATGGCTTTAAGCCCTTTTGATGTACGTGAGAAAACAGAACGTGAGGCGTTCTGTTTTGTGATGCCTTTTTGTTTAATTCTTTCCTTCCACAACCCTTTATGGGCAAGGTTGTCACGCTTTCATTTTATTTGTTTTCCTTTTTTTTTGTTTTGACTTAACTAGTATTTAGTTATACCTGCTTTTAATAATTAATAAAATTAAAATTATTAATATTTGTATATCCAATTATTTATAAATAGAGAAGTAACTCAAAATCAATCACAAGGATTTAAATCCGTAATAAAAGTATAATTTAAGATTATAAAAATTAAATTCCATATTTAGCGTGTGTTGAAAATTTTATAGATTTGAGGAGTGTTACAATCTTCCTTCCTTAAAAATATTCGTCCTCGAATGTTGCTAGGGCCTTATTCTTAAGCTAACAATAATTCCTTAGGTCTTTGAACCTCTTAAGTTTTCTTAACACTACTCACTCTTCCAAGGGAAAAATTTTAGTAACTCCCTAAATTTTCAAAAATTTCAGTAGAGTTTCCCTTGTAAATTGGACTATCCAAAAAAATATCCCTGTCACAAATACCACAACTACACCAACAACAACCAAATATACCATAACAGTTCATTCATATGCACCATACATAGCTCATAAATTAATTAATCACACTCCGGCAAGGAGGTACCACAATAACTAACAAATCTAAAGCACAACACTTCAGCAAAAGTAAATCACTTTAATGAATTAAATGTACTCTGGCATAAACTAAATTACTACAACAACTAAGTATAATCTAGGAAGGACATAAATACTTGCTAACTTATATTTAATAAATGAAATATAAATGCCAAGCCAAACCTAGGTTCACATACCTTGTTCCTCAAATAAATAAGGATACTTCTTCCTCATATCTTCCTCGACCTCGTACGTAGCCTCTTTTGAATCATGATTACTCCACAAAATTATTACTGATGTTATATATTTTGTTCTTCACTTTCTTACTTGCCTATCGAGAATTTCTATAGGTACCTATTCATAAGTCAAGCCTTCTTTAATTTTTATCAAAGCGACATGTATTATATGCGATTCATCATGAATGTACTTTCTAAGCATAGACACATGAAAGACAGGATGAACAGAGGACAACTCAACGGGAAGCGCTAGCTCATAAGCCAAATTTCCTTTCTTTTCTGTAATTTCATAAGGTCCGATAAATCTAGGACTAAGTTTCCCTTTCTTACCAAATCTCATAACTCATTTCATTGGTGAAACTTTCAAAAACACCTTGTCACCAACCATGAACTCTAAGTCACGATGCCTCTTGTCAGAATAGGACTTTTGACGGCTCTGAGCCGCTTTTAGTCTTTCTCTTATTAGCTGGACTTTCTCTAAGGCCTCACAAACAAACTCTGGACCAATCAAAGGCACCTTTACTGGTTCAAACCAACCCACTGGAGTCCTACATCTTCGCCCATACAATGATTCATAAGGAGCCATACAAATGTTGACTTGATAGTTGTTATTGTAAGCAAATTCTATAAGTGTCAAGTGATCATCCCAATTACCTCCAAAATCTATAACACATGCACGCAACATATCTTCGAGTGTCTAAATGGTCCTTTCTGCCTGGCTATCAGTCTGTGGATGGAAAGCGGTGCTCAAATTGATCTTGGTACCTAATCTTTTCTGAAAAGCCTGTCAAAAATGCGTTGTGAACTGAGGGCCTCTGTCAGATATGAGTGAAACTGGAGTACCATGCAATCGGACTATTTCTTTGAAGTACAACTGCGCATACTGCTTTGCGGAATCTGTCGTCTTTACTGGTAAGAAATGCACGGACTTTGTTAGTCGGTCTACAATAACCCAAATTGAATCATGCTTACGGTATGTGAGAGGTAGACCTACTACGAAATCCATATTAATCATCTCCCATTTCCACTCTAGTATCTCTACAGCTTGATCTAGGCCACCATGCCTTTGATGCCCGATTTTGACTTGCTGGAAATTCAAACATTTAGCCACATGATCTGCTACTTTCTTTTTTATTCCTTTCCACCAATACAAATCTTTCAAGTCCAGATACATTTTGGTAGCACCTGGGTAGATAGAGTACCTCGAACTGTGAGCTTCTTCCATTATGGCCTTCCTAAGACCATCTACACCAGACACACATAACCGATCATTCAACTTCAAAACTCCATCACTTCCTAGAGTGAAAGCAGTGATTTCTTTGTTTCTAACTCCTTTGAACTTCACTAAGTACGGATCTTCGTCTTACTTAGCCTTAACATGCGCAACTAGAGAGGATTTCGCTAAGGCATAAGCAGTTATACCTCTTTATTCGGTCTCATCCAATCTTATTCCATCATTTGCTAGTTTTTGAATTTCTCGACCCAAAGTTCGCCTTTGTACTGCAAGATAGGCCAGGACACCCATTGACTTCCTACTAAGTGCATCTGCTACCACATTAGCTTTGCTTGGGTGATAAAGTATATTGATGTCATAATCCTTCAATAGCTCGAGCCACATTCTCTATCTCAAATTTAATTATTTTTGCTTGAAAATGTACTGGAGGCTTTTGTAATCTGTAAATATTTCAGAATGCTCGCCATAAAGGTAGTGTCACCATATCTTTTATGCAAACACCACTGTTGCAAGCTCCAAGTCGTGTGTGGGGTAGTTCTTTTCATGATTCTTTAACTTCCTGGAAGCATAAGCAATAACTTTTCCATTTTGCATAAGAACACAATCGAGACTAACTCTGGAGGCATCACAATACACTGTGAACCCACCCGAACCTGTCGGCAAGGTTAACACAGGTGCAGTGGTCAACCTCTTCTTTAACTCTTGAAAACTCTGCTCACAAGCATCTGACCATTGAAACTCAACTGCTTTCTGAGTCAACTTAGTTAATGGAGCTGCAAGTGAGGAAAATCCTTCCACAAACCTTCAATAGTAGCCAGCTAACCCCAAGAAACTCCTAATTTCAGTTGACGTTGTCAGACTTGGCTAGTTTTTGATTGCTTTTGTCTTCTGAAGGTCTATTTTTATTCCTTCACTAGATACCATGTGGCCTAAGAATGCCACTGACTGCAACCAGAACTCAAATTTTGAAAATTTGGCATAAAGCTCATTCTTTTTCAAGATCTGCAAGGCTATCCGAAGGTGTTCGGCATGCTTATCCTTGCTCTTAGAGTATACCAAAATATCATTTATAAACATGATAATAAAGGTATCAAGGAATGGTTTGAAAACTCTATTCATGAGGTCTATGAATGCAGCTGGAGCATTTGTCAACCCGAAGGACATCACTAGAAATTCATAGTGCCCGAAGCGAGTTCTAAAGGTCATTTTAGATATATCCTCTTCTCTGATTCTCAACTGATGATACCCTAAACTCAAGTCTATCTTTGAAAAGTACTTTTCACCCTGAAGTTGATCAAATAAATCATCAATTCTTGGCAGTGGGTACTTGTTCTTAATGGTAACTGTATTTAACTCCCGATAGCCGACGCACATTCTGAGAGACCCATATTTCTTCTTGACAAACAGGACCGGGGCACCCCACGGTGAAACACTTGGCCTGATGAAGCCCTTGTCAAGGAGGTCTTTCAACTGTTCTCTCAATCTTTTAATTTCTGCTGGAGCCATCCTATAAGAAGGTATAGATATGGGCTGAGTGCCTGACATGAGATCGATACCAAAGTCTATGATTCTTTCAGGAAGAAGTTCGGGAAGGTCATCTGGGAAAACTTCTGGAAATTGTCTAACAACTGGCACAGACTGAAGATCTGGTGGTTCTGATTCTGGATTAATGATGTGAACCAAATAGGCGAGACACCCCTTACTGATCATTCGTCGTGCCTTAAGGTAAGAAATAAACTTACCTACAAGCGATGTAGAATTACCCTTCCACTCTAAGACTTCTTCATTTGGAAATTGGAACCTGATTATCTTGGCATGACAATCTAACATGACATAGCAGGAAGACAACCAATCCATACCCATGATCACATCGAAGTCTACCATTTCTAACTCTATGAGATCGGCCTCGGTGCTGCGACCTTGGACTGAAACTATACAACCTCTATAGACTCTTGTGACTTTCACTGACTCGCCAACTGGAGTAGATACTAGGAATGTCTCACTAAGTTTTTCCGGTTCTAGCTTGAGGTTAATTGCAAAGTATGGAGTCACATATGAAAATGTTAAACCCGGATCAATTATGGCATAAGCATTATGTGAGCAGACTAAAAGTATACCTGTAATAACTTCTGCAGATTCCTCTACACTCTGACGATCAAGTGTAGCAAACAAACGGGGTTGTCCCCTCCCTGAGTAACTCGATCTGCACCTCTGGCTGCTCCATGACCGACCTGATTATGAGAACCACGAGCCTGTGGTGGTGCAACTGTAGTAGCTGAGGAACTAGAAGGATGGGTTGATCCCCCACTAAAATTACGTCGCAAATTTGGGCAATTGGCCTTTATATGACCAATGACTATGCATTGATAGCAACCATGAAATCGAGCTTGCACTGACCTGAATGTTGCCGCTTACATGTTCCACAAAGACCTTGTTGTTGTGAATATTGCTCAGCTTGACTCTGGCTATGTGAGGATGATGTCCTAAAATTCTGATTCTGGCGAGACTGGTTTCCATAACTCTGAGTATGTTTGAAGGAAGACCCACCACCTGACTGATGACTGGACTGAGTTGGTGCTAATGACTCCTTAATGGAGGAACCCCTTCCACCTCTGCTGGATGTACAATTAAACCTGCCCGCTGCCCGGGCTTTCTTGTTATGCTCTTTTTCTTCTCTTCTTTGTTGTCTGTCTTTTTCTAAGTTCTTGGCGAATCCCACAACAAAGGAGAAAGTTTTCATTCCTACCATTGTAGCTGATGTCGTATCCTTAATGTGGTAATCCAAATCGCCAACAAACCTGCGAATCTTTGCTTTTTCTGTCTTAACCATGTGAGGAGCATGCTTAGCCAACCTTATGAATTCCATACAGTACTCTTGCACACTTTTATTCCTAGTAGGCGGACCATCATCTTCATCTCTTTCCTTTTCCCACATCTCAAACCAAGTACCAGCCACATCTCTAAGTTGGTAGGCAACCATCTCCACAGCTTCATCATCAAATGCCTTCGTCGCTCGGGGGTCTTTCTTGACACCCTCTAGCCACAACATTGGATCTTCATCAGCTATAGAACCATGGAACAATGGAGGAATCAACTTTAAAAATTAATTCACTCTTGAGGACTCAAAATTGTTCTGTCTATTTGATTGAGGTGGAACCTCATCTCTTCTCTCGTTCTGGTTGGCCATGAAGGATTTAAACATCTCCATAGCACTGTTGACAACATTAAACATCTTACCTAGATCTGGAGATACAGCTGCCTGAGCCGGAGCTGCTGTTGGGGGCGACACTGGATCCTGAGGTACTGGATCATCATGCTCCACCCCTTCTTCATGTTCAACCTAGGGTACTTGAACCCCCTTTGTGGATTTACCCTTCCTTTTCTGAGTTGAAGCCTTATTAGTTCTACCTTGAGCCATAATAGTAGCAATAGTTTCTTGAGTAGCATCCTAAGTGTCGGTGTCAGAGTTGCGAGTGCGAGCAATTTCTGCGAGTTTTGGAGAAACGAATACATTAGATAATTTATTAGAGGTAGGCTTTATTGCATGATCTAAAGTATGAAAAAACATGAGACTTTTCCTAAATGCTTGTAGCCTCCCTTTTATTAGTATGACGTGCTTGCTACCAATAAACAAAACCCTACTAACAAGGATTCACAGACCTCTAGGACTCCATAAACCTACGCTCTGATACCAAGTTTGTATCGACCCATTTTTTGAACAAGCCGGGACTGGCACCCGATCACTAAACATGACTGAGCGAACCATCTGCGATTATCAGATCTATTATAACCTCACACTTTATATGCCACAAGGTAATACTGTGACCAAATACTTTTAATTAATTTCAATATCTAAAATAAACTAAATCCAAAACTTTATTCGTAGTAACCAATGAAATAATGCTAAGTTATTATCAAAAACATCTGAATCTTAACCCACCGACTGTGTCTATGAAGCCTCAACTGATAAACTAACGGATTGCTCAGGACATGAGATTTCCTGGCCAGTTCTCTAAGTAAACAAAAAAATAGCTAAATAATGACGACTCAAAGGAGTACTCCACGAAAAAAAGTGCAGCTCACCAATAACATTGGAAGTGAGGGAAGTCCTAACCCGTAGCCTGCTCACGTACAAAATCGGTTCCTATGTTGTACCGCAGACCAATGTAAGTTCCCAAAAGTGAACGTCAGTACCATCCATTGTACTCAGTGAGTCTCAACGACAGGGGAAAAAACTTTAATAACATATACATTACGAGCAAAGATTCTAAATGCATGTAAAACATAAAGCTTATAAGAACAATTCTAAAATCATTGCATAATAGCAGTTTATGAATATTCTAAAAGAAATTCATTTCTTTTACTTAAAATAATACATCACTTTATACTTTGGGAGTTCCAACTATCCTGACCTATTTCTGTCTTAGTCACCGTGTGATCGGCACGGGTTCGATCCCAAACTGATCGAATAGGCCCAATCCACGAGGTGCCACTCTTTTCATAGTTCTCATCGCTCATGTATCATACCTTAGCCTTTCTAAGTAAATTCTCAGCAACGACACCCTCCGCTTGTGTGCTCCCTACTTTGGCACAAGTAGTTTCAGGAAGTCAACGCCTTGGTCAGGAACCTCGGCCTATACGATGACCCCTTCTCAGAATAAAGGATACTCCCAAAAATCTTTTCTTTCTAAAACTTCTTCTTGTGACTTTTCAAGTCTAAATCTTTTCTGGAACATCCTATACATACTCATACTGGTATCCTTAAATGTAAAGCATGTCATAAGAATGAAATAAACATTCAAAAGTATATGTAAAGGTTCTTGCTTCTTCATAAATTTTCAACATGAAGATGGCATATAAGAATAACACAAAAATATGAAAATTTATGCACATAGATCATAATAAATCATCTAAACTTTTGCTAAAACAATTCTAAGTTAATAGGTACTCATTCGCTCCAATTAAGTACATATAAACTCTTTTAAGCAATTCATCAAACACCTTGTATGCATGCTTGTGTGAGTTAAACCACTTTAGTAAAGGGTTATATCAACTTACCTCAAAACTCCTCGAGCCAATACATAGGCCCCAGTCCAATTTATTCCCGCCAAATGATGGATTCTACTACAACCAGTGCATTTTAATCAATTTTAAAGTTTCACACCTAAATATGGAATTTACTGTTGATATAGACAAAGAAGGGAATTAACTATCCAATTTTTATACTGTAGAGAATTTTATATACCTGAGTTCAAGAATTAGTGATTTGTAAAGAACCCTAGAACTTTCGTGTTATTTCGTGGCTGCCTCTCTTTAGTATAAGGTTTAAGCCTTTTTGTTGTGCGTGAGTAAACAGAACGTGAGGCGTTATGTTTTGTGATGCCGTTTTGTTTAATTATTTCCTTGCACAGCCCTGGGCGAGGCTGTCACGCTTTCATTTTATTTGTTTTCCTTTTTTCTTTTGTTTTGACTTAAGTAGTATTTAATTGTACCTAATTTTAATAATTAATAACATTAAAATTATTAATATTCCCCTAGTTGTATATCCAATTATTTATAAATAGAGAAGTAACTCAAAATAAATCACAAGCGTTTAAATCCGTAATAGAAGTATAATTTAAGATTATAAAAATTAAATTCTATATTTAGCGTGTCTTGAAACTCTTATAGATTTGAGGAGTGTTACACGAGGTACACCCTTAAGAGCTTGTTGGAAAACTCCACGTCAAGCTCCAATATTAGAAAGTAAGACTTTCAATCATGCATTATTGAGCTATTTGTCCTCTGCCTAGTGTCAAAATTCTTATCGTCAAGCCATATCATCAATTATTTCCCTGTGTTCAACCAGGGACATCGATACATGCCAAAGTCAATTGCAAGCCACCCATTTGCTCGAATAACTTCTTTCATCATGCTGTGTTTCATTGGCTCTTCAAAGAATTCTCTTAGATTTAGACTGTTTAATGAAAGCTTTGTGACATCTATAATGAAGTTACTAATTACACAAAATGTGGAGTCCACATGCCTTAGAGAACTTCCACCCCATCGAGTGGCAACATCATGCGCAACATATACACCGAGAGCAAATGGAAGTTGTAAGCATTTAGTCTTATGCACCAATGTGATTCTATCCATGGTCAAGATATCACTCTTAGATTTGAGGTGCCTTATTATAGAGCCGAGATAAGAAGAGCATGCATATTTATTCCTGCACATCATATCATCAAATTGAAAGTGCAAGAGGGGGTGAATTGACTATTTTTAATTTTATTCTTTATAAGTTGATTAGTTTTACAAGTAGTCGACTAGTTATGATAGCGAGATGATAAAGCAGCAGAGTATAAGACAGAAGTAAATTGCAGGAATTAATGATACCAGAATTTTATAATAGTTCAGATTGAATATGAATCCTAGTCCAGTCCCTTAGGTTGCAAGGGTGTTCTCTTTCAGCGAATATGATTCTCGAGTATACAATGAGTGGTGTAGATTACACCGATGGTTCAGTTTCTATGACACTCATTTATCTTTGATACAATGCCTCACCAATGGTTTTCTCTCTTTCTTCTCTAACTTGTTACGCAACAGATCTAGAAGAGCTACAATGATTGTTTGTAGTAGAACAAAGAAAGGGTATTTGGTTCTATCAAAGTATACTCTCTAAGATACAAAAACAGGTTTAAATACTTTGGGAGAGACTTGATTTCTCAGAGATTTGCCAACCCAAGAGATTTGATCCCTGGAAAGAGATTGATTCTTTCCAAGAATAAGGTTATTCCACAACGGCTATGGATAATGAGAGACGTTGATGACTTCCTTTGATGGCGCCAGATATCCTTCCCAGAATCTTGGTCTTTCCAGATTTAGCCTGTTTGATTGATTTACTTCCAAGATCTTCGATATTCTTGATTGATTGATTCTTTCAATCTAGCCTCAGTTAATTCTGTCATTCTCATTGATTCCTTCAATATTGGATGCATTCCTTGATCTTCTTTGATTTATCCCTTCAATCTCGAACGTGTTTCATGGGTTCCTACACATAGAACAAATATATTATTTTTATCATTAAAATCAAATCTAACAATCTACCCCTTTTTGACGATGACAAAATAATATATTATAAACGTCAGTTGACCTCCCTGTATTTTACTCCCGCTCAGTCTGGTAGCCGACTGTTTCTGCAGGATCCATAACTCCCCCTCAGAAAGTGTTGTAGTCGACTTCTTCTTCATGAATCCCCTTCAAGATATGTCGAGGTGCTACCTGTACTTTAGTCGACTTGTTCTGCATTGTACCTGTATTATTACATATATCCTTTCTCCCCCTTTTTGACATCAGCAAAGAGGGAATACAAACCAAACATGATTTATAGCAGAATATGCTTGCAGAGTTATAGTTAGGCGGACAAAAGCAAAACAAAAGTATCATCCATCGAGTGGGTATCCAGTCCAAAAGCATCACAATAAAACAAATAAATGTCTTAAATTTCCACATTAACGACGCAGAAAATATGTAAGAGTATTGCAAATCGACTCCTTCATTTGATCAAAGCTAGCAGTGGCTGAAATACTCATTCCATCAAGCCTGTCAAGAATCTCCTTGAATGCCTTGACGGCATTTTCCCTTACTCTGAGAACTGCAACTCGTATTTTGGACACATCAAACCCAGTCTCCTTGGAGATGGCATGAATGTCACCAGCAGTGGACTGAGTGGCAGAGAGAAAATCCTTTATTTAAGATAGTTGATTGACAATGGCATTAAGCTTTTCAGTAATATCAGGATCACTATGGCTAGGAAGGGAAGCATAAGGTTTGGATTTCGAATCGGTTTGAGCAGGCTTGACTTCACCCTCTTGTTTCTTAACCCATGAGACCTTCACACACATATACCTCATACTCGCAAATGCTCTGGAATTATAGGATTTTGAAACCAAGATGGAGGGATATTCAGAGATGGAAATATTGTGGGCTACCAGAATGTGAGTAATGGCCATGCCATAGGGTAGACTAGTGGGATCTTCAGCACTCTAAATCATAAAATTGATAACCCGGGACGGCAGCCTGATTTTGAGTTTATTCACAAGACAATATACTAAAAAGGTGTCCCTTAGAGAGAAAGTGGAGAAGGAACCGGTACGAGGGAGTAGAGAAGTAGAAACAATGTGGTCTAGAACACGGGTTTCAAAACTCACATCACTAGGACCTAACTGGTTAGGGAGGGAATCAGAAGGATACTCAGCAATGCACTTTTTAGCTTGATCAAAAGAGATTTCAAAATCATCAGGACAGAAGTTTTTGAAAAGCATAGGGAAACCAGAACACTTGCACCGAAAAATTGAATCAAACATGGCACAATCAAGAATAATACGCTTTCCTAGCACTAAGGACTCTAACTTATCAGTCTTACTAGAGCGAAGATTTTCATAGAATATTATTACCAGGGGTTCATAGACTTTAGGCAGAGGAACAAAGAAGAACTTTGACCATCCCTGATAGACAAAAAACTCTTTTACCTTACAATTTAGGGCTTCCATGTCATCAAGGTTGAATACCCTTCCATGAGCAATAGGCTTGTCTTTCAATGCGATAAAGAAATCCCTATTTGGAGAATCCCAGAAATTTAGGTCTGATTCTAGGTTATTGGAAAGATCGATTTTGGATTTCTTTGGAGTGAACAAAACAAGGGTTTCTTCCATAGGACTTTTTCATAAAGCTTTTTCTCCTAAGGCGTGAGAATGATCAGACAAGTCAGCCGGAGAAGAGGCAAAACCTTCAGAGTGGTCGGACCCTAGGTCTACTTGTTCTGAAGGTTGAGAGGAGGGTTTTGCTCGGGAGCGAGTGATTTTCCTAGTAGAGGCAGAAGGATTTTTAGGATGTTTGGCCATTGAAGAGGGTTTCTAAGAATGGTTTCTAGATTGAAGAGGATGATGGAGATTGAAAAGAGGCTTCAACATTAAAAAGGGGTTTCTGACGGTTAAGTGCAGAAAAGGAAAGGGTGTCAGTTGATGAGACGCGATGATTTGTTTTCCTTTGAACTCTGCAACTGATGTGAAAAGAGAGAAAAAGAGAGGGAAATCGGAGGCACAATTAATGATTAATGAAAGAAATAAAACAATATGGATACATAGAACAATTAATGGTACATTGGTCCTAACATTTACGATTAATGCAAATAATGCCAAGTAGTTCTCTTAAAGAGCAAAATCTTTCTTCTAATAAGGGCTTTGTGAAAATATCTGCTAATTGATATTTTTGTGTTTCCTTTAAGAACATGATCTCTAATGAAATGATGCTTAATATCTATATGCTTTGCTCTAGAATGATACACATGATATTTTGAGAGACAAATGGCACTAGAATTGTCATAGAAAATTGGTATAGGTTTAAGAACTAATTCATATTCACCAAGTTGATGAATCATCCAAAGTAATTATGCACAACATTGTCCAATAGCAATGTATTCAGCCTCAGTCGTGGATAGTGTGACTGATCCTTGTTTCTTAATGTTCTAACATATCAATGCTTTGCCAAGTAATTGGCATGTTCCACTTGTGATTTTCCTATCTTCCTTATCACCTGCAAAATCAACATCTGAAAAACTTTCTAAATTAAAAGTGTTAGAGTGAGGGTACCATAGTCCATGAGAGGTAGTTCTAATAATATATTGAATAATTCATTTTACTGTCGTCAGATGGGATTCTTTAAGAGCTGACTGGAACCTGGCACATTTACACACACTAAACATAATATTTGGTCAACTCGCAGTTAAGTAAATAAGAGAGATAATCATCCCTCGATACTTAGTTTCATCAACAGAATTCCTGGTTCATCTTTATCGAGACTTGTCGAAGGACTCATAGGAGTGTTAATGGCTTTTGCATTTTCCATAACAAACTTTTGAATCAGTTCCTTGGTGTACTTTGTTTGACAAATGAATGTTCCTTCTTCATATTGTTGAATTTGGAGTCCAAGAAGGAACGTTAATTCTCCCATCATACTCATTTCGAAATCTCTTTGCATAAGGTCAGAAAATTCCTTGCATAGAAGAGGATTAGTACTACCAAAAATAATATCATCAACGTAAACTTGAATAATGAGATTACCTTCAGATGATCTTTTGATGAACAAAGTAGTATCTACTTTACCTCTTGTAAATCCATTATCAATGAGAAATGAGTTGATCCTTTCGTACTATGCTCGTGGAGCTTGTTTTAAACCGTATAGTGCTTTGTTCAATTTATACACGTGATATGGAAACTTTGATTCTTCAAATCCAGGAGGTTGTTTCACATATACTTCTTCTTCGATGAAACCATTTAGAAATTCACTTTTAACGTCCATCTAGAACAGTCTGAATCTTTTAAACAATACATATGCAAGAAGAATTTTTATAGATTCCAACCATGCTACTGGAGTGAAGGTTTCATCATAGTCGACTCCTTCTTGTTGTGAATATCCTTGAGCGACTAGTCTAGCTTTGTTTTTGACAACTTTTCCATCCTTATTCAGCTTGTTTCTGAAAACCCATTTTGTTCCTATAACAGGAGAATTTGTTGGTTTTGGCATAAGTTTCCACACTTGATTTTTGTCAAATTGATCTAGTTCTTCCTACATTGCTTGCACCCAGCTTGAATATTTTAGAGCTTCTTCTATTTTCTTTGGCTCAATCTGGGAAATCAAAGATATGTTTGCTTTCTTCTTGAGAGCTCCTCTTATTTTTATTCCTTCGCGTGGATCCCCTATGATGAATTTTTGAGGATACTCTAGCTCATTCCTCCATTCATTTGGACGAACTACAAGAGTGGTCATCTTTTGATTTTTCTGGTTGACTATTGTTGATCTCATTAGTCGGCTCTTCCATATTATCAGGTTTACTAGTCGCCTCGTGAGGTTTGCTTGTCTTCTGATTTTGTTGTACTTGCTCATCATCACCTGAAGTGAATTCTTTCTCGACCCGAGTGTTATTCTCATAATAAATAACATGTACTGATTCTCCTATGCACAAAGTACGTTTATTATAAACTCTAAAAGATCTAATGTTCAATGAATAACCTAGAAAAATACCTTCATCACTTCTTGGTTCAAATTTACCAAGATTGTGCTTACCGTTGTTATGAATAAAACACTTACTTCCAAAAGGATGAAAATAACTTACATTTGGTCGTTTAACTTTCCATAGTTCATGTGGAGTTTTCTTCAGAATTGGTCTTACGAGGCATCGATTCAGAATGTGACAAGCAGTACTTACTCCTTCTGCCCAAAAGTGATTTGGCAGTGAATGTTCTAGTAGCATGGTTCTGGCCATATCCTGTAGGGTCCTGTTTTTCCGTTCAACTACTCCATTTTGTTGAGGTGATCTTGGAGCAGAGAAGTCGTGAGTATATCATTGATCATTGCAGAAATCTTTAAATGCTCGGCTTTCAAATTTTCCTCCGTGATCACTTTGAATAGTGCTGATACGAAACCCTTTTTCTCTTTCAACCTTTTTACAGAAAATCTCTAAGTTTTTCAAGGATTCATCTTTGTGAGATAGAAAAATTACCTAAGTAAAATGTGAGTAATCATCAACAATAACAAAAGCATATCTTTACCTCCAATACTGGCTGTTCTAGTAGGTCCAAATAAATCCATATGAAGTAATTGTAAAGGCTTTGAAGTAGATACAATATCTTTGCTTTTGAAGGAGTTTCTGGTTTGCTTACCAATTTGACATGCATCACACACATAGTTTCTAGAAAAATTTAGTTTAGGTAAGCCAATAACTAATTCACGCTTGGAAAGTTTTTCTATCAAATGCATTCTTGTGTGACCAAGTTTCTTATGCCATAACCAAGGATCGTCAGAATTGAAGTTAAGCAAATATGATCATCTATATTTTTGAAGCCATCAAGAATATACACATTTCCATACCTTTTACCTGGGAGGATTATTTTACCTATTTCGTCTTCAATAGTGTAACCTGTTTTCTTAAATTTTACCTCATATCCTGAGTCACATAGTTGACTTATACTCAGAAGATTGTAGTTAAGCCCATTCACAAGATAAACTTTAGTGATATCGCAATTGTTGTTGAAAAGAACTTTTTCGGTACCAACTATCTTCCCTTTTGAATCATCACCAAATTTTACATTTCCTCCATCATTATTTGTAACTTCCTTAAACAGATTCTTGTCACCTATCATGTGACTGGAACACGCACTATCCAAATACCATTTTCCTTTGCGACTTCTTCTGTGGTGTTCCTGCAAAACATGATTTTCACTTTTTCTTAGGTACCCAAGCTTGCTTGGGTCCTTTTTGGTTAGCATTACTAAATTCAAGATTGTTTTTGGGTCTCCAAATCCATCCTGACGCATTTGATTTACAAAAACAACAAAAGGAATACTTATGTCCACTCTTATTACAGTAGTGACATTTGGGGCTTGATCTAGTTTTGGAGTTCCCATTTGTGTTAGTATTAGTGGACTTTGTTCCGACTGGTCCCTCTTCAGTTGACTTTTAAGTCGTCTGGATGGACTTTGTAGAACTGTGACTGGAGAATTTGTGCATGCTGTTAAGATGCACTAGTAATCCATCATACTCATCCTGAAGTACATCTTGTTCAATTTCATATACTTCAAGTTTGAGTTTCTAGTCTCTTACTTCTCTATTGAGTCTTTTTATTTCATCTAACAGTTTTTGTGACTCTTTCAAAGTAAGATCAAGAATATCCTGCAATTCATTACATCTTTCACAATTGTAAGGTCTTACCTTGCTTGTTTCACCTCGTTCCATGAAATAATTTTCATTTTCATCTTTTCCATCATCATCTGAATCGTTCTCATCTTTCCAGCATCCAGAGATCTTGTTCATATCGTTTTCTAGTATCGTCATAAAGCATAGGTTGGCTATTTATTCATGTTCTGAACTGTTTTCATCACTCCAACTTCCGAATGATTTGTTCTTGTTAAATCCTCTGGAGACTTTTCTTTTGAGCTCAGGACATTCAGCTTGAACATGTCCAAATCTTCCACATTCATAACACTTGCCATCATTCTTGTCTTGTTCACTATATTGCCTGGTTTTTCTGGATGGGGACCTGCCCTTCTTGGTATTATGTATCTTCTCATTAGTCCATCCATGTTTCTTGATACCAAGGCAATTTCTTCTTTAAGCACTTCAGGGTCATCATCAATGTCACTTTCTGTTCTATCAGTTGTAGCTTTGAATGCTACAGTATTTTTCTTCTCTTCTTGAGTTGTTTTCTTGAGATGAGTTTTCTGGAAAGCTATGAGTTCTCCTCGAAGTTCATTATATGACATTTGTTTTTGATCTTGAGATTCAAGGGTGACGACCTTTTCTGCCAAGTGGTGGGCCGACTTCTCAAAAGTTTCGTAACTTGATCACCACTTGAGTATGGTTTTCCAAATGCTTTTAGATCACTTATGATTTTGCTAAATATAGCAAATATTTCTTCGATGGATTCTCCTTCCTTTATCTGGAAGAGTTCGTAGTCATAAACCAACATATTGATATGATTTTCCTTCACCTTGCTTGTTCCTTCATAAGTAACTTTAAGTTTATCCCACATCTCCTTGGCCGTTTCACAACTGGAGATCTTCTCATATTCTTCACCACTCGTAGCACTTTAAAGCAGATTCCTTGCTTTGGCATTAACTTGCACAACCGCCATTTGTTCTTCAGTGTATTCATCAATATCTTCAGGATCAACAGGAGTTGGGCAGCAGCCGGTGGTGGGTAGTTTCCCTTTTTGATGACTCTCCATACTTTAACATCATAGGGTTTTGCGTATATTTCCATACGCACTTTCCAGTGGGATAAGTGTTGACCGTGGAAGTATGGTGGCCTCACTTCTGATGTTCCTTCCGGGAAAAGTGCTCCAACAATAACTTGGTTTACCATGATCTTTTCTCACAAGCCGTTAAGCAAAGTAAATGAAATGTGAGCCTGGCTCTGATACCAATTGAAAGTGCAAGATGGGGAGGAGGGGGGGGGGGAGTTGACTATTTTTAATTTTATTCTTTATAAGTTGACTAGTTTACTAGTAGTAGACTAGCTATGATAGCGAGATAATAAAGCAGCAGAGAATAAAAGCAGAAGTAAATTGCAGGAATTAATGACACCAGAATTTCATACTGGTTCGGATTCAATGTGAATCCTAGTCCAGTCCCCTTGGGTTGCAAGGGCGTTCTCTTTCAGTGAATATGATTCTCGAGTACACAATGAGTGGTGTAGATTTTACCGATGGTTCAGTTTCTATGGCACTCATTTCTTTTTGATACAATGCCTCACCAGTGGTTTTCTCTCTTTCTTCTCTAACTTGTTACACAACAGATCTAGAAGAGCTACAATGATTGTTTGTAGTAGAACAAAGAAAGGGTATTTGGTTCGATCAAAGTATACTCTCTAAGATACAAAAATAGGTTTAAATACTGTGGGAGAGACTTGATTTCTCAGAGATTTGCCAACCCAAGAGATTTGATCCTTGGAAATAGATTGATTCTTTCCAAGAATAAGGTTATTCTGCAACGACTATGGCTAATGAGAGACGTTGATGACTTCCTTTGATGGCGCCGGATATCCTTCCCAGAATCTTGGTCTTTCCGAATTTAGCCTGTTTGATTGATTTACTTCTATGATCTTCGATATTCTTGATTGATTGATTCCTTCAATCTAGCCTCAGTTGATTATGTCATTCTCATTGATTCCTTCAATCTTGGATGCATTACTTGATCTTCTCTGATTTATCCCTTCAATCTCGAACGTGTTTCATGGGTTCCTACACATAGAAAAAATATAGTATTTTCATCATTAAAATCAAATCTGGCAGAAATACCTTGTATGGAGTGGTCACTGCTCTATTAGGACGAGGAACTGCTATGAAAATGTCCTTTGCTGGCTTTATATTGAACATCATGCGGCCAAATTCCATGTAAATCTTCTGTCCAGATTTGCTGACCCATAATTTTCCTTCGACATTGCTCAAGCAAATAGCATTATCGCCAGCACAAGGTCTTGTTGCACATTTGCTGATAACAAGTCTAGCTTCTTGTATATAGTCGAAATCGGGCTCGTCAACTACATGAAAGATCGGGCTCAGAACACGAGGGATTGAAGATCAACCCCGAGTCCCATCGAACTAGAACACGAGGTCACAATGTCCGTCCTCGAGAACATTGAGTCCATGATCCTAGAATCGACCCTGACCCCGAACGAGCTCGAGGATACATTTCCAGTATGACCAACAGAAGACCGAAATAACACAAGGCCGAAATATCCGTGACCGGTCGGGTATTACAGTAGGAATCTCGGCATGTATCAATAAGGAGCTGGCAAATTAGTAAATTAAGAGATTTTTACCTTTTATAGAATTGTACCTAAAGTAGGACTCTCCTATTATATAAAGGGGGTCTGATCACTTGTAAAACACATTGTAACCCTCATTCCAAAGAAATATATTATTCTTCTCTTTAAGTTCATATTTCAACTGTGTCCTAATACTGATCGAAGTGCATTCTATTTAAGGGGGGCCCTCCCCCCAAGGCTTTGACTGTTCAGTTCGTGTGGTTTGAATTTACTTTAATATGGTTTATTTCGATTGCAATTTAACTTACCTCTTTGTGTTAGTTTAATCCTAGTATTCTTAAAACCATTTACAAATTCAATTGTTATATGATTTTAAGGGTAAACAGTTTGGCACCCAACGTGGGGCTAAGGATAACATTAGTTATTTGATACAAATTTCCATAACATACACTATTTTACACTTGTTCTCCGAAGCGTCTTTGATTTTAGGTTAAAACTAAAAATGTCGAACTCTCAATCAGCACCCTTACATGTTGACAATGAGTCTGTCCACCATGGCGAAAACGATAATGTAGCACCCGGAAACGAGGTGCCCCAAGTCGACCTCGGCGGAGTCCCGACCGCAGATCCCATCGACATTAGCTCACATGTGGATATCAATGTAAATTGGCCCATCGATCTCGAGGATAGCATCCGCAGAGATGTTCGATCAGCTGGGCAATGTACACACGGCGGCGAAGATGGTAGAATCAACTTGTGGGTAATCTTCGAAATGTTATAGGCTCAACAGGCGGCGATAGCCCAACTCTAGAACCAGGACCGCGTGCAAAGTAGGATTGAGCCCGAACCATCCCGGGAAGTTTTACACATAGATGAACCGGTATCAGATAGATCGAATGAGAAGGAGTCATGGACCAGCCCGGTAATTATGAAGATGCTCCAAAAACTAACGAAACAGATAGAGTCGGGGGAGAAGAAAATCGAGGCAAATGATAAGAAGGTGGAAACCTACAATTCCAGGGTTGATCAGATCTCAGGAGCACCACCGATATTGAAAGGCCTAGACTCCAAGAAGTTCATACAAAAACTTTTCCTCTGAGCGCGGCTCCCAAGCCAACCCATAAGAAGTTCTGAATGCCCGAAATTCCTAAGTACAATGGAACGACCGACCCAAACGAGCATGTTACCTCCTACACATGCTTTATCAAAAGGGAGCGACTTGGAGGATGAAGAGATCGAGTCTGTCTTGCTGAAGAAGTTCGGAGAGACCCTATCAAAGGGAGCTATAATATGGTATCAAAATTTACCTCCTAATTCTATTGACTCATTTGCTATGCTTGCAGAATCTTTCGTGAAAGCACACATCGGGGCTATCAAGGTCGAGATCAGGAAGTCAGACCTTTTTAAAGTAAAACAGAAGGATAATGAAATACTCAGAGAGTTCGTGTCCCGGTTTCAAATGGAACGGATGGACCTTCCACCAAAATCAGATGAATGGTCCGTTCAAGATTTCACCCAAGGACTCAATGTTCGAAGCTCGGTGGCTTCACAATAGTTGAAGCAGAATCTGATAGAGTACCCAATTATTACTTGGGCCGATGTGCATAACCGATATCAGTAAAAAATCAGAGTCGAAGATGATCAACTTAGGACTCCTTCTGGGATCATTTATCATGTCATACCCATCGACAGGGTCAATAGAGATATCGACCGTGAGTCGAGGTCAAACAAGGATTAGTACCAGCCGTACAATGGAGATTAGAGAAGCAGTGGGTCCGGGCAAAATTCTATGCAAAATGAAAGGAGAAATGATCGAGGTTAGAGCACTCGAGACTCATGAGAAAGAACGGCTTCCAAAGGCCTATCGGGCCTAAAGAAGTACAAATTTTATTGGGATATAACTTTAATGTTGATGTTGTTGCCATCATATCAGCTATCGGATGCATCAAGGATATCAAATGGCCTCAACCTCTACAATCCAATCCATCCCAAAAGGATCCTAACCAGATGTGAAAATATCATGGCACTCACGGCCACTAAACAGAGGATTGCCAACAGTTGAGAGAGGAAGAGGCTCAGTTATTCAACAACGGGCACCTTCGAGAATTTCTAAGTGACCGAGCCAATAATCATTTCAGAAACAGGGATTCTAGCAAACAAATCAAACCAGAAGAACATGAAGACATCATTAACATGATCATTTGTGGAGTCGATGTCCCTCAAGGGCCAATGTTGAAGCGCACCAAAGTGTCCATCACAAGGGAAAATGGATTCGAGATTACATACCAGAAGGAACCTTGTCTTTCAACGACGAGGACGCAGAAGGGATCGTACAGCCCCACAATGATGCATTGGTATTATCTATACTCCTAAATATATCTCGATTTAAGCGTGTGTTAATTTATCTAGGTAGCTCAGCCAACATCATCCGGTCGAGAGTCGTAGAGTAGCTTGGTCTACGAGATCAAATCGTGCCTGCAGTCCGAGTTCTTAACGAATTCAACATGGCATGTGAAACCACTAAGGGGGAGATAACATTACCAGTCAATGCTGTTGGGACCATCTAGGAGGCCAAGTTTTATCTGATCAAAGGAGATATGAGGTACAACACCCTGTTCAAGAGTCCATGGATCTACAACATGAGGGCAATGCCCTCGACTCTTTACCAACTGTTAAAATTCCCAATTCCAGAAAGGATTAAAACAATCTACGGAGAACAACTAGCCACGAAAGAAATGTTTGCAGTCAAAGAAGTGATTCCGATATCAACACTCGCAACGTCAAAGGAACCAAGTTCGGGTACAAAGAAAGAGGCTAAATAGCAATCACCGACAACATCCACGACCTAACCGAATGAACAGGGGACTGATGAAGACGATGATTATGGGGTTCCCAGATCTTTTATTGTCCTCGATTATTCCGATGACACTATATCGATGGTTGAGGAGCTGGAACATGTCATATTGATCGAGCATCTACCCGACAGAAGGTATACCTGGGAACGAGTTTAACTCCCGAGCTCAGGAAAAAACTCGTTCAGTTTCTTATAGCTAACATAGATTGTTTTGCTTGGTCCCATCTTGATATGTCATGGGATCCACCAGAGATAACCACTCACAAGCTAAGTTTGGACCCAAAATTCCATCCGCTCAAGCAGAAGAGGAGACCCCAGTCCGAGGTCAAATATGCTTTCATCAAGGACGAGGTATCTAAACTCCTTAAAATAGGGTCCATTCAGGAGGTTAAATACCCGAATTGGTTAGCAAACATAGTAGTAGACCCTAAAAAAGGGGAAAAATGAAGAATGTGTGTAGACTATAAGGATTTGAATAAGGTGTGTCCCAAGGACTCTTTTCCTTTTCCCAATATCGATCGTATGACCGATTCCGTGGCCGGCCATGAGACCCTTAGTTTTCTCGACGCCTATTTCGAGTACGACCAAATACGGATGGACCCGGATGATCAGGAGAAAACCTCTTTCATCACTAAGTACGGCACGTACTGCTATAACGTGATGCCATTCAGATTAAAAATTATCGGTGCCACTTATCAACGCCTAATAAATCGGATGTTCGAGGAATAAATAGGAAAAATCGATCAAAGTTTACATTGACGACATGTTGGTTAAGTCCCTACGAGTAGAGGACCATTTAAAGCATTTGCAGGAGACCTTCATCATATTGAAGAAGTACAATATAAAGCTGAACCAGGAGAATGTGCGTTCAGAGTTGGATCAGGTAAATTCCTCGGGTTCATGGTATCCAACCAGGGAATCGAGATCAATCCCGACAATATCAAAGCCATCGAAGTTATCACGGTCGTGGACAACCTGAAGGCGGTTCAAAGAATAACCGGACGCATAGCCGCCCTAGGGCGATTCATCTCGAGGTCCTCCATTAAGAGCCATCGATTCTTCTCGCTACTAAAGAAGAAGAACAACTTCTCCTGGACCCTGGAATGCCAACGGGCCTTGGAGGAACTCAAGCGATATCTATCGAGCCCACCACTACTTCACACACCGAAGGAAGACAAACAACTATACATGTACTTGGCAGTATCGAAGGTAGCGGTAAGTGGAGTCCTGGTCCGGGAAAAACAAGGTACGAAATTTCCAATTTACTATGTTAGCAAGACTCTAGGTGAGGCCGAAACTAGGTACCGTCACCTAGAAAAATTGACGCTCTCTTTGCTAAGCGCCTCTAGAAAACTGAAACCATATTTTCAATGCCATCCCATAAGTGTTGTGACAATTTACCCATTGAAAATATTATGCATAAACCCGAACTCTCGGACGATTGGCCAAATGGGCCGTGGAAATCAGTGGGTACGATATTGAATATCGACCTTGGATAGCCATTAAATCTCAAATTTTTGCACATTTCGTGGCCGACTTTATGCCGGCCTTAATACCCGAGGTCGAACGAGATTTGTTGGTAAAATTGGGGACATATTGGGGAATCTGGACCCTCTTTAAGGACGGCGCCTCGAACATAAAAGGGTCCGTACTTGGCATCGTATTGAAGCCACCAACATACAATGTAATTAGAAAATATATTAGAACTGTGAAATTGACTAACAATGAGTCCGAATATGAGTCTATGGTTGCAGGTCTCGAACTAGACAAAAGCTTGGGGGCGGAGGTGATCGAAGCTAAGTGTGACTCCCCCCTCGTGGTAAACCAAGTTAATGGAACTTTCGAGGTCATAGAAGAACGAATGCAAAGATACCTGGATAAGTTGCAGGTAACATTACATCGGCTCAAGGAGTGGACTTTATAACACATACCTCGGGATCAAAACAGCAAGGCTGATGCCCTTACTAACTTAGGGTCGTCGGTCGAGGACAATGAGCTCAACTCGGGGGCACTCGTGCGACTCATGAGATCGGTTGTGGAAGAAGGTCATGTCAAGATAAACTCTACGAGCCTGCCTTAGGATTGCAGAAAAAAATATGTAGAATATCTAAAGACTAGAAAACTACCATCGGATCCAAAAGAATCGAGGGACCTGTATACGAAGGCATCCCGATTTAGCTTGTCCAAAGACAGAACCTTGTTTAGAAGAACGTTCGATGGTCCAATAGCAATATGTTTAGCACCAGGAGATACCATATATGTTCTAAGAGATGTTGACGAGGGTACCTGCGGAAATCATTCAGGCGCCGAATCATTAGTTCGAAAGGTAATCAGAGTTAGTTACTACTGGATTGACATGGACTAGGACACGAAGGAGTTCGTGTGAAAATGTGATGGGTGCCAAAGACATGCTCCGATGATTCATCAAACCTCGGAGCTGCTACACTCAGTTTTGTCACCATGACCGTTCATGAAGTAGGGAATGGACATTGTCGGCCCCCTTCCATGGGTACCCGGTACGACTCAATTTATATTGTTTATGATTGACTATTTTTCTAAGTGGATGGAAGCCCAGGCGTACGAGAAGGTCAGGGAGAAGGAAGGCATCGATTTCATTTTGGACCACATCATATGCCGGTTCAGAATTCCGGCCAAGATCGTGTGTGACAATAGGAAACAAATCATCGGTAGCAAAGTAACCAAATTTCTTGAAGACCACAAGATCAAAAGGATCCTGTCAACACCCTACGACCCTAGTGGGAACAGACAAGAAGAATCGACCAACAAGACCATAATACAAAACCTCAAAAAGAGGTTAACCTATGCCAAAAGAAAATTGAAGGAAATCCTTCTCGAAGTCTTATGGGAATACCGTACGACCTCAAAATCCAGCACCGTGGCTGCCCCATTTTCGCTGGTCTACGATGCTGAGTCTCTAATACTAGTCGAGGTTAGAGAACTAAGTTTCAGGTTCAGATATGCAACTAAGGAATTAAATGACGAGTCCATGAATACGATCCTGGAGATATTAGATGAAAGGCACGAAGCCGCCCTTGTTTGGTTGGCTGGCCAAAAGCAACGGATCGAGAGATATTGCAACCGAAGGGACAATCTTCGACACTTTAATATCGGAGACTTAGTATTAAGGAAGGTCACACCGAGCACCTGAAACCCGAATGAAGGGATGTTGGGTCCGAACTGGGAAGTGCCATATTATATTATCGAAATCACCGGAAAGGGGTCCTACAAACTCGGAACAATGAACGACGAACAACTACCGAGAAACTGGAATATAACTCACTTGAAATGATATTTTCCCAGTCGTTTTATTTTACTTACATTTTTAACTAATGCTTGTAGGTAACCAACAAGGAGCAGTACATATTTTTAGGCCTGAAAGCACGCGTTTCACTCTTTTTCCCTTGAACTGGTTTTGTCCCAAATGGGTTTTCCGGCAAGGTTTTTAACGAGAAAAAAATGGATCGTGCTAACTTAGAATGAAAGAGTGGTCATGAATCAGTGTCATATATCACACTAATAGTATCTGAGGCTTCTCTATGATCAACCTCGAATACCGGGGCACATTTCCCTCGGATATCGACTTTGTCAAGGAAAGAAATTCCGTGGTTGAATAGTCTTGGCTCGATTGATAGGATTTATTGTCAGGGCCAAACGGTGAAATGAACCATGCCCGCATAGACTCCTCGAGCCCTGACACAAAGCTTTTACACATGTGTAACTATTACGCATAAGAATAAAAAGAAGTCTCCTCCTTGTGGATAAATATCGTATCTTTTAAAATTTTCTTACATTTCTTAAGGAATTTCCTACATCCGATCCCCTAAAAGTGTCGAGCCCAAGAACCTCCTTAATACGAGTTCAAACAATCACTCTCACTCGGGGACTGCCGTTCGAAAACAAGCTCGGACGGTATGAGCTATTAGAGCTCGGGGGCATAAGACCTATTAGGCAACGCCCGAATTTTAAAGGCTACGGCCACCCCCACTCGGGGACTGTTATCTTATAGGAAAGTCCGGATAACTCGGGATAGTGAGCCCGCTGGGAAATACCCAAACTAAAAAGGCTATGACCATATTAACACGGCTTAGAGACGTCCGAGACCCGTAAAATACAACAAGGCCTTAAAATTTCTTAACCGGTTCTAAAAGCTACCCTCAGAAAACTATAATCTAAAAAAGGATAAGTACTTTGGGAAAAACAATTTTGGTCACACCAAATCCCCACGATGCCTTAAAAAAAAATAATGTTGAAGGCAAGGCTTGTTCGAACCTCCGAGCAAAACCTAACTATTTCATGCTAAGGCATTTTAATCTTTGCAAATATAAATTACAAAGCAAAGGAAAAAACTCAGAAATTGCTGAAGGGAAAAAAGATTTATGTACATATCAAAAGATTTTTATAAGGGCCAAAACATCCTTAATATAAATTTCTGCAAAGGCCAAACGGTCTCGACCAAAAGGTAATACGAAAAACAAAAAAAAAAAAATATTTGCAAAGAGCCTAAGTGGCCTGGTCTTCGCCGGGGGCCGCCTCATCTCCCTCGGGGTCTTCTCCCCCTTCAGATCTGCTTAAACCCTCGGAGTCATCATCATCCTCGGGATAAGACAATGTTTTGGCCTAGGCTTTGAGCTTCTTGGCACTGTGAATTTCAGTCAATAGGTCGAAACCCCGAGCATGAATTTCCTCGAGAGCCTCCCTTTGAGATTGCCACTTTGTGTGCTCGACGATATCCTTTGCTCGAACCTCGGCCGCCTCGGCATCAGCCTTATAAATGGAAACCATCTCGTCGACATCGACTTTAACTACCTTAGCCTCCAACTTGTCCGTCTAAAGCTCCTTGCTCATATTTTTTCAATCAAAGACGGACGAATTTAGCTGGGATTGGAGATCCTCGATCTTTTTGGCCTGCACCAAGGCCTTTTGCTTTACAGCTCGAAGTTGGACCTCAGTCGAAACCAATTGGGCCTGGGCAGTCTCCTTTTCTGAGGCCAAGCGGTCCATGGTGCGTTTCCATTCTTCGGCCTCGACCTTTACCGCATCCACATCTGCTCGGAGTTGCTCGATCTGATCAAGCTTCTTTTGGACCTACGGGTTCGGATCGTTAGCCACCGCGTCTGACTCATCGTCACTAACCTCAAATACTCTTCTTACTTACTCGGCCAGATCGACATGCTCCTTCCGAGCCGCCTCTAGCTCAGCGTGGAGTTTCTTAACCTACCCTCACGTTGCTTGGTGAGAAGTTTGTAAGCATCCCTCTTCTCAGTGAGCCTCAAGTCGCCTCATATTGGTCTAACTCTTCCTGATATCGGAGAAAACTCTCGTGATAAAGCACCGAGGAATACAAACACAACGAAAAATGTTACAATTATTTACGACGTAATCTAAGTACATAATGGAAGTCATCAAGAGGCATCTGAATTTACCTGGTTTAACTCCTGTTGTGATTCATTGAACAGGCAGGGCGGGTCCGCCTTGTTCATCTTGGATTGATCCTCTTCGGCCACCAGGCACCAAAGATAACTAGAAACCGCTACGGGGGAAGAGAGGAACCAGGAATCCTCCGGAATAGACATGATGACCAACCGCTTCTGGTCAAGATTCGCACTTGGAGATGGGAACTGGTTGACTAGTTTCGGACTTGAAGAAGGCCCGCTAGTTCCCGAAGACGGACAATTCCTTGGCACCGGTAAGTTACTCAACCCGATGACATCATCCATGGTGGTAGTGTCTAAGCCATCAAAAAAGTTGTTAAAGGGGTCTGCCACCCCTTGGGGCCCCTCGTTGGGGCGTCCCTTCAGCAAATGAGCCTCGTTGATCATGGAATCTGTAAACGAAGGCGACTCGGAGAGATCTACCACTCCAAGTACGTCCTTCAGAGCATTGTCCTCTCCCCGAGAAGCATCGGTCGCGGTCTCCTTGTCGACCTCCCTAAGTTGTGGTAAAACACCCTCGCCTCCCTCTGGTTCGGAGGCCCCGACCACTGCCTCTTCATCGCCCCCTGATTTGAGGCAATTATGTGTCGCCTCTCTCTGGTTCAGAGGCCCCTCGTCCCTCGAACTGTGACCGCACTCGGGCTACCAATTCATAGGCTTCTTCTTCTTCTTCAGACTCGTCAGCCGGTGGAGTGAGTCCAATGGGAGCTCTCGAGCGCTGGTGCTTTCTTTGGATTTGCGTACCAGCCTCCTCCTCGATTTTTTCTTCTCCGAGTTCGGAGTACTCGAAGCCCTTTTTTCTTCTTCTCCTCACCCTGTCTCGGAACAGGGGACTCGGCGGGGTAATCCTCGTAATCGGATGGAGGCCTCATTGCCACAACCTTGAAAAGACCTGCAAAGAAAAAAGAAATGAGTAAGGACTCAGCAACACGAAGGAAATCCAAGTGTGGTCCACTCAAGAAAGGAATATCACGTGAGAACGGGCATCCCACTGGCCCTTCGAAAGTTCGTTCCATGCACGCTCAGAATATGGCTTTTGAGACACAATGCCTTCAACCCACTCCTTGAGTCAAGGGACTGCATTCGGGACCCGAGCAATAACTGCACCACCACATAACACCGATAAGAAAGAAGGAAAAGTGAGTGAAATATAATTTTGGATAAACGAAACCTTACTTACGTTTTGTGTTCCACTTCTCGGGGAACGGCATGCACTCTGCTAGGATCAGGTCCGAGATCCTCTCTCAGACAAAACGACATAGCTAACCTTGATCCCGATCTTCATCGATGCTAGATAACGGGGTTGTAGCCCGGCGTGCAAGTTTAATTTTCCCCCTCCCCCCTCCCCCCCGAAAGAGTCGGCGACTGTATAGGCGCATAAGGTGGTCGACGGTGGATGAGCATTCGTCGATATTGCTCACGAAGAACCGGAGAAGAATGACGATCCTCCAGAATGAGGGGTGGATTTGACTAAGGCACACCTCGTATCTTTTGCAGAAGTAGATGATTATCGGGTCCAAAGGGACCAGCGTAAATGGATAAGTGTAAACACTTAAGTATCCCTCGACGTGGGTAGTGATATCTTCATCGGGCCCGGGAACCACCTCGTCTTTGCTGAGCCAGTTGCAATCCTTTTTTACCGTAGGGAGAATTTCTTCGGTGATCGAGCAGATGTACTTCGAGACTTTCTCACACTGGTCTGGTATGGGTGAAGGTTTTTCAACCTTAAAATCGGCGGTCATCGAGCATCCTCCAGGAATGAACGTGCTAAGAGGAGGTTCCGCTGCTGGTTCCTCGGCCGCCGGTCGTGATGTCGAAGTAGTTTATTTTTTGGTTAACTGTTTTTGAAGTCTTCGCTATTTCTTTTAAATGGAGGGTAAAAGATGAAAAAGAGGAAGTTAAAGGGGGCACAATTGATGGTTTAGAATTAAAACGAGCGAAAATCCTTACAAAGATCTCAAGAAATCAGGATACATGTGCTAGAAAATGTAGAGATTTCTAAGGAACAAGAGTAGAGAAGGTTTGGATGTAAAGTTTGAATGAATGAAGAAGGTTCTCTTTATAGTTTTTAAACGACGGTTCAAATTCAGAAGTGGCCGACCAGCAACTGATAATCATTTTATGGCATTAAGACGTGAGTGACGAGATATTTTGTTCAGTTTGTCGTTTCTGACGTGGAGTATCTAGGTGAGAATCTGAAGCTCATATCGTTTCTCGTCGTTTACTCTCCAAAAAATAAGGGGACTATCTGTATACGGTCGAAATCAGGCTCATCTACTACTGACAGATCGGTAAGAATGTGAGAAATTGAAGATCGACCCCGAGTCCCATCGATCCAGAATACGAGGTTAGAATGTCCGTCCTCGAGAATATTGAGTCCATGATCCCAGAATCGACCCTGACCCCAAACGAGCTCGAGGATACATTGCCAGTATGACCAACAGAAGACCGAAATAAGATAAGGCCGAAATATCCGTGGTCGGTCGGGTATTATGGCAGGAATCTCGGCACATACCAATAAGGAACCGACAAATCAGCAAATCAGGAGATGTTTACCTTTTATAAAATTATATCTGAAGTAGGACTCCCCTACAATATAAAGGGGGGTCTGATCACTTGTAAAACACATTATAACTCGCATTCCAAAGCTATATATTATTCTTCTCTTTAAGTTCTTAATTTAACTGTGTCCTGATACCGATCGAAGTGCATTCTGTTTAAGAGTGGCCCTCCCCTCAAGTCTGTGACTGTTCAATTCATGTGGTTTGAATTTACTTTATCATACTTTATTTCAATTGCAATTTAACTTACCGCTTTGTGTCAATTTAACCCACGCATCTTTAATACCACTTTTAATTGTTATCAGATTTTGAAGGTAAACACTGCTGAACCAGGATCAAATGGGAAATGAAATAATGAGCAGTAACATTCTTAGACATAAGCGCATACCTACACAGTCCACTATATCTGGCATTTGATCGAACATGTTGTAAGCAACTATAGGTCGCCCAAAATGTAAACAAAACTCTGTCTGACTGTTGGAGAAAAAAAATACCCAAATCAGGTTCTTGAAAGCAAGTACGAAATCCTGAATCAAATTCTACCTCAGAGTATGTGACCGAAGTCCGTCGGTACTTTTAATTATGTAATAAAAAATGCACAATCTGAGAATTAAACAGGGGTCTATACTGCAAAATACTCAACATGTTATTAGGTCACCTAAACCGACTATATATAGCAAGTGAAATTAAACTTTGTTACAAAGAAAATAAAACATATATACTAGATTAAATTATGCTGATGGTGTATATAAGTCAAATCTTAATTAGGATAATCATGCACCAGTAACATGTGGAGATTGTTTGGTCAACTGATTAACAAGTGTTGGACAGGATTAAAGTTGTCCTTATCAAATGGCACTCATGTCGTCCTATATTTATTCAAAGCTGCACACATATTGTCGCACATCCCTTCTTGCAGCCTATATAATCCTTAGCCAATTGTTTTATTTTCTCAACATCACTAGTGATCAGCAACAAAAAACATTCTCTATTTATATTATTTATTTTGTACGGACGTTTAATTCCTATTTCAAGATGGATTCTCAGAAAGCCAGTTACCATGCAGGAGAAGTTAAGGGCCAAACTCAGGTAAATATCAGTCTCAAATGTTACATTCTTTAATTAAGCAAATAGATAAATTTTGGATTAATTGACATGTGATATCGATGTTGGTTCATAATATTCTGCTGAATATATATTTCAGGAGAAAGCTAGCCAGATGATGGACAAAGCTAGAGATACAGTTCAATCTGCTCAGCAATCCATGCAGGAGGTTTGCCATTGCACCTTTTATTTCTATCTTTGTTTCATTTTATATAGCAGTATTTGACTGAATATGATAAATAATTAAGAAAGAAAGACTTCGTCTGACACATATTATAAGGTCTTAAACATACCATAATATTTATATAGTTATAATTTATTAGAGCATGCCATTTTTTTTATAAAAGAGGAAGTTTTATAAAGTAAAAGTGTTTTCTAATTAATATAGAAAAGTATCATCTTTTCAGAACAGACGAATTACCGGCATATAAAAATTGAGTAAAGGGCATAGTAATATTGCATATATAGAGAGAGATACAGGGAGAGGGAGAGGAGAGAAAATTATATTAAATGCTTTTTACTAAATATCAAAATATTTAGTCATTAAAATTGATGGCAGACTGGGCAGCAGATGAAGGCTAAGGCACAAGGGGCTGCTGATGCAGTGAAAGATACTGTTGGAGCCAACAAGTGAATTGGAGAAATTCGATTTTTGGTTTTCTTAGTATTTATTTCGTTTTCGTAACCGATCTAATTTTTTTGGGATTGAGGCATAATTATTGTTATTTTTTTATGTAGTTTTCGTATTGAGATAAAGGCATTAAGTTCGTTAAAGAGCTAGTGCATAGGTCTCTTCTTTCAACATGTAGATCGAGAGACCACTTAGTGAATTTCATTATTCATTAAATACCTATGTTCAACGCATGCATTTCATTGTTTTCAAATTCTAAGGGTATTATCTTTCCGTGGCACTTAAAAATACCTAAAACAAAAGTATAAAATTGCACATTTAAAATATGTTTGAAACACTATCGACCTAAAACAAATTTAATTTGAGTTATCTTCATCTCTGCACTAAAATCGGCTTCCTTTATGTCAAGAGATTCATTACATAAATACACATACGTACAAAAGAATTTAATTTTTATCTTATTTACACAGTATAATTTTTCAATAAATGAGATTCAATTGAACCTCTATTCAAGAACTATGTAGCTCCAGCTCATAGACACCGGAAACTGCGCTATGAAGTTGTACAATATGATATATGAAATTATAAAAACTCATTAATTGCAAAAACTAGAACCAATGAGCTGATAATATATATTCCATTCGTTTCAATTTATGTGAACTCATTTAACTGGGTATAAAGTTTAAGAAAAAAAAGAAGATTTTTGAATTTGTGGTGTAAAATGAGGTACGTATATTTTGTGTAGCTATAAATCATTGCATAAAGGTAAATTGTTTCTAAATAAGGAAAGAGATCATTTTTTTGGCACGGGGTAAAAAGAAAATAGGTTCAGTAAACTGAAACAGAAGGAGTATATTTTTAATATGTTAATCATGGCCTTCACTGTAAAAGGCTATATCTTTGCCATGAAGCCTCATTTGTTTTTTTAAGATTAAGACGTCTGAATCTGAATACAAGTCTGAATATCAAGATGCGTATTAAGATTAAGATATTTGAATCTGCATACACATCTGAACGTTAAGATGTGCATTAAGATCTGAATATTAAATGATTAAAGATTGTTTGATTTTTAACATCTAAACGTATAAAATTTACGTTTATTTGAAAATTAATAAACATAAAATTCAAAAAAAAATTCTAATTAATCTAATATTCCATCAGTAAAATATATAGCTTTTTGAAAAATATGATAGTTGCTGGTGGTGATGACTAATGGTAATACTTGTGAATGCTGACTAAAAACGGTGGTTGGTGGTAGATTTGGTTGATGGTGGTAGTTTAGTGTATAACTAGTGGTGATTGGTAGTGGTAGATATTATGATTGAGGATAGTGGTGGTGGATGGTGATAGTTAATAATGGTAGGTGGTGGTGGTGGTTGTAGTTGTGATTGAGGAAGATGGTGGTGGGTGGTGGTAGTTTATAATGATGGACAATGTCAGCTATGGTTGTTGATGGTGATGTGATAATTAGTTGTGGTAGTTGAGGTGGATGAGTGTTGGTTGTCGTTGAGAATGATGGTGGTGGGAGTGGTGGGGATGATTGGTGGTGGTAATCGATAATGATGGCGGCTAGGATTGAGGATAATGGTGGTGGTGGTGGTGGTGGTTGAGTATGGTGGTGGTAGTGGTGGTTGTTGAGTATGGTGGTGGTGGGTAGTTGATAATGGTAGGCGGTAGCGGCAGCGCTATAAAACTGTTGAATCAGCCTAATGCACAGAGATGAGATTGTACTTGAAAGTAGGTATGTAAAGCACTTTGTGCAAGACAAATGAATAATTTAGAGTGAGTGACCCTGTGCATGTGACTTTTACTTTGTATCCATTAGGTAGACTGACAAAGTAGGGAACATGAAGTATAATAATGTCAAAAGGAAGTTCTTTAGCAGAGGTCATGTGATCAGTTTCTCCAGAATTTACTATCCAAACACTTCTAGATATACTAGTTACCATGCAAGCAGAATAAGCAACAACACCATTAAGCTCAGGCAAAGAAAGATTACTACCGGCAAAGTTAGCAGAACCCTCAAAGTTGGGTTGAGGATTGGAATCAACAAGACTGAATTGTTGCAGAAAAATCAAGATTTGGGAATACTGCTCCATGGTAAGACTATGTATACCAGAAACTGGACCATTGGAACCAGATGTTGTAGGAGAATTAGAATTTTCAGAAGACTCAACATTTGCAGCAGCCCCAAAACCTTTTTCCCTTGGTAAACTTGAAACCTTGTGGAAATCCAACCAATTTATAACACTTATCAATTGTATGACCACTCTTTTTGCAGTACTTGCAGAATAAGTCTCTCTTCTGATTAGGAACCAGCCTCTGATTAGGTGTATCAAAATTGACCTTTTGAGTGTACTGCCTTTGGGGCTGAAAGTGAGGAGGAAACTTAGTAGATGTAGTTGCATTTGCATTGAAAGATGCTAGGTTAGGTGTGAAATGAGTATTGGGAGTCACTTGTCTCTGCTTTTCATCTTGCAGAAGAATGTTATACACATTATCAAGTGAAAGGAGTGGATTCATCATGAGTATGTTGCTTCTGACAGTTATATAAGTTTCATTCAAGCCCATTAAGAATTGGTGAACTTTATTTTCTTCATCTTCCCTCAACAAACCCTTCTTCGCAGCACAAGTGCATGTATTTGCATGATTTGAACCCATAGCCCCCAATTCATCCCATAATTTCTTTAACTTTTTGAAATAAGAAACTATATCAAGAGGTCCCTGACATGTGGAAGCCAATTCTTTTTTAATTTCAAATTTCTTTGTTCCATTAATAGTTCCATACCTATTGTTCAACTGTTTCGAGATGCTTTCAGCAATGTCAAAATATTGGACACTCTCAGCAATCTCATGTGTGAATGAGCTGGTTAGCCAGGGTATAACCATGTTGTTACACCTGTCCCACTATTTAGACTCAGAGGAACCAGTAGCCGGCTTAGGAAAACTACCATCAATGAATGTAATTTTATTCCTAGCTACAATAATGCTCATTCTCCACCCACCAAAACCACAACCAGAAAAAGGAAAAATATCTAAGGACATCCCAGGTATATCATATGAATGAAGGAATAATGGCCTACAAGCACATGGTGTAAATTCAAAATTAGCAGCAGTACTACTAGACCTGTTAGCCATGACTGAAACTAGACGGAGAAACACCAGCAAAACTATACCACAAAAATCAACAAAAATATACCACTGGATTTAACTTCAACCAATAGTGCTCAATAACCAGCAGAAACAATATAGAAAATAAAACGTGTTTACTAGCCTTCTTCGCAACCAGAGAAGAACGACCTTGAAAAATAAATGCACGACGTCACTAAGGATAACGATGTTCCGGACCAGGTAGAATGTGGAGTCACAAACACTAGTTTCGAAGCTTCTCTCGAAACCGGAGAAATTGGACAAAATACACCAATAATCGGAGTGAGAGATAAAAAAATTACGAAAAAATCACTGTGAAACCAACAAATCTTCGCCTGAAACTGAGAAATCGACGAAGTGAGTGAATCCAGAACAAAATTAGACCTGGACGGAATTGGATGAGACTACCATCGATCGACTCGAGAGATGAAGATCTACAATATTCTGGCTCTGATACCATGTAAAGTTTCGATTTGTAGCAGAAATCAAAGAAGAAATAGTACATTAGGGCTTAAGAGAAGAAGGAACAAAGAAGATCAATGCTGTAATTTTATTCATCCTTTTGTGAAAAATGAATTCTTATCTTCTGAAGGTTCTAGAGTTTGTATTTATATATAAGGGTAAAAATGTAAAGAACTAATGCTAATTATGTGGGCCGACCCGATAGAGTGTGGGCAACCAAGTAATGTGGGCTGCTAAGCCCAATACAAATAAATACATATCAAACTTCTGCATAGACTATGTAACTCCAACAATTAGAGCTCAGTTTTTGCTACCTTTCGATAAGGCTTACTATGATTCAGCTAAAAAGATAGGTTACGATGTA
Source organism: Nicotiana knightiana (assembly GCA_005239525.1). Classification (NCBI taxonomy): domain Eukaryota; kingdom Viridiplantae; phylum Streptophyta; class Magnoliopsida; order Solanales; family Solanaceae; genus Nicotiana; species Nicotiana knightiana. The sequence continues at coordinate 66,906 of ML423585.1, forward strand.
CATACAGGAAGTGAAGGACACAGTGAACATGGTTATGATGCACAAATGGGACCAAGTGCTCCTGGTTACAATGCATAGACAAAGACCGGGACATGGTTATGATACACAAAAAGCACCTAGCTATGACGGACACAAAGGATCTGTATATGATGCACAACCAAAGTCTCCATCTACGATCCGTCATCCAAAGGCACTGTTGCAACTCAAGGAAAGGCAACTCAAGGGTTATCCAAATCCACCTGGTCATGTTGGCAGGAGGTATGATACAACAACACATGTTGGAAAAAAGTGAAAAACACCAAGACCACAGGGGAGGATTCAAGCGCAAAAGGGATAAGTTCACTCCAAATTACATGAACCAATATGTTAATTTGTCATCCCAATCTCATATTGGGAACCAAATCTTCCACATCTGTTAGAGGCAGAGTAATACTATTTTGTAGCTATCCACAAACGAGTCCCTCAACTATATGAACTAATAAAGATTTGAGATTAGCTCAATGGAAATATAAGAAGAGAAATGAACAAGAAGGATCTAGAATGAGAGCTCCATTTGAGAGAAAAACTGAGCTAAGATATTTCTCAAATCATGATGGATACAACGAGTTATGATTTGTATATATACACTCCAACTAAAGCTAACTAACTCTACTAACTCTTCCGTTAAATCCATAACTCCCAAGTCAATAATTAGTTATAACTAACTATCAATCTAAACTCACTGGCTCATATGCTGGTCACGTGCCATTCCTTTCTCAATACCCCCCCTCCCTCAAGCTAGGTGGTGTAAATAGATTGAGCACTCCTAGCTTGCTCATCAGGTACTCATGTTGTGATCTTTCCGGGGCCTTTGTAAACAAGTGTACTTCTTGTTCTTTAGACATTACATACTTGGTTCTGACAATGCCTTGCTAAATTCTCTCGCGATAAAATACAGATCTATCTCTATATGGTTTGCACATTCATGAAATATGGGATTCGCAGCAATTTGAATTGCCGTTTTGCTGTCACAATGCAACTCCACTGGCAATTCAACCTCTACACCTAATTCTTTGCATAGTCCTATTAGCCATAAGATCTCTGAAACTCCTGCTGCCATGCTCCTATACTCTGCTTCTGTTGAGTTTCTCGATACAGTACACTGCTTCTGTGCTTGAAAATAAAATATTTTGAGCACGAGTTTTTATGGTCCAAGTTACCTTGTCTTTACTACGAATTATTTTCCTTGGTTAACGATAATTGTAGTTTTTCCAATATTTGCAGATTCCTTAATTTTCTTTTCCCCCATAAAGGAAATAGGGTAATTAGGTGGTATACCATATGTATATGTATTTTATAACTCCTTCTAACGACTTATGCATTTTGTTATAATTTCCAATCGGATGATCCATTAATCCAACTAGTGGAGGATTATAAATGGATCAATTTTTTTGATTTCCATTGGAGATTAGGAATAGATGGACTTTCTATAGGACCCATTTTATTAACAGGATTTATCACTACTTTAGCTACTTTAGCGGCTTGGCCAGTTACTCGAGATTCTCGATTATTCCATTTTCTCATGTTAGCAATGTACAGTGGTCAAATTGGATCATTTTCGTCTCGGGACCTTTTACTTTTTTTCATCATGTGGGAGTTAGAATTAATTCCTGTTTATCTACTTCTATGCATGTGGGGAGGAAAGAAACGTCTGTACTCAGCTACNTATTAGGAATATATGGACTTTCTATAGGATCCATTTTATTAACAGGATTTATCACTACTTTATCTACTTGGCCAGCTTCTCGATATTCTCGATTATTCCATTTTCTCATGTTAGCAATGTACAGTGGTCAAATTGGATCATCTTCGTCTTGATTTCTAGGACACTAGAGAACTTCCCAGGTTCATCACATCCTGTTACTTATCTTCTAGAGACTGGACATGATGCCCAGTCAGCATCCCGAAAAGCTGTGAGCTTTATAGACTGTTTGGAGCTCATCATCAAGCCTAATCTTGGAGCACCTTTAATGTACCTGACGATCCTGACTGCTGCTTCCATGTGTGACTTTTTTGGATAGTGAATGAACTAATTTAGCTCATGTACTGCGTAGCATATGTCTGGCCTTGTCATGGTGAGGTACAACAGCTTCCCCACCAGCCTTTGATATGGTGTTGCATCTCCCAACTTCTCATCTTCTTTCCAGTTTGTGTATTAATAATATTTCATAGTAATATATCTCTGATTGCATTCCGTTGGTATATTTGCTGGTTTTGAACCTGCCAAATCAAGTTCAATGATCAATTCCATTGCAAACTTCGTTTGGTTCATCAATATCCCTTCTTTGAACCTTGCTATTTCAGTTCCAAGAAAAATAATTAATTCCCCAAAGTATTTAATTTTGATATTTCACTGCAATATGGACTTTACCTTTGAAACCAGGCACTGACCGTTCCTAGTTATGAGAAGATCATCTACATATATTAGAATGATCATTAACTTTGTGCCTTGTTTCTTTGTGAACAAATAATAATCAAAATGGCTCTGTACAAAACCTGAACTGAATAGTACCTCGGTCTATTTCATATTCCATTATCTTGAAGCTTGCTTCAAACTATAAAGAAATTTATGCAACCTACATACTTTCTCCGTCTGAGGTATGCAAATATAGACTTCTTTAGTGAGATCCCCTTGGAGAAATGCATTGTAAACATCCATCTGGTGCAAGTTTCAGTGACAATACTCACTGTCACCATCTTGACTACAGGAGAAAACGTTTTCTGGTAGTCTAACCCCTGTACTTGATTGCATACTTTTTCTACTAGTCTGCCTTGTGTCTTTCAATCTTTCCATTGGATCAATACTTTATCTTGAATACCCAATTACACCTAATAGGAAACTTTCTTGCTGGTAAGTCCACCAGTCTCCAAGTTCCATTTTCTTTCAGTGCAGTCAACTCTTGGTTTATGTCTTCAATTCATTTGGGATATACTCCAGCTTCCTCATAGCTCACATGCTCTCTTATGTTGGTAATTGTGGATAGGTAAGACTGATATTTGACTGACACGCCAACATGACTCAAGTAGCTTTGCCTTGGAAACTTGTAAGGATGCTTCCCAACAAAAACTGTCAAGGACCCATTACAGACATAATTTTGCATCCACACAGGCTCTTTGACAGTCCCGACTGACTTTCTGAGCTGACTATCTGTGTTATTGAGTGTAGTTTCTTCTGAAAAAGACTCTGTTTGGGGTTTTGTATCTTCAAAAGGCAATGAATATGGTGATGATGGTTGTTCATCTGCAACAAGTGATGCTTCTTAAGAGGGTGTTCCCTCATCTAGTGGTCCTGCTAATCTTGAATCATTACCACTATTAGCAGGTGCATTACCACTGCTAGCAGGTGAGTCTATCATACCATTGGGAAAAATCTGTAGCTTCCCTTCCTTTAGCAACTGAGAGGGAAATATGTTTTCCATGAATCTGACATCCTTGCTGACAAAGAAAATGTTATATAGTATGTAAACCTTTTGGGATGATGAGTATCCCATCAGTACATCCCCAACTGATCTGACTGAAAATTTATCTTATTCTTCTATTTTTTTAGCAAAGCATGAACAACCTATAGTTCTCATACACTGCAATGATGGTGCTCTCCCATAAACACCTCAAAGGATGATTTTCCTGACAACACTGATAGTGGAAGCCCGTTATACATAAACTGCTACCTGCACACACTCTCCCCGAAACTTAAGAGGTAGATGACCCTGCAGTCTAATGGCTCTATCAGCTTACAGTATATCTCTGCGTTTCCTTTCCACAACCCTATTTTGTTGTGGGGTCTGGACACAGGAATGCTGATGGATAATTCCATAAGATTGAAACAAACTGTTGCATTCAGAATTGAAAAACTCATATCTATTATCACTTCTTAATATTTTCATTGTTACATCAAACTGAGTCTTTATTAAGGCTAGAAATTATCTCAAGCATATAACCACATCACTCTTAAGCCCCATCAAGTAAATCCATACCATTCTACTATAGTCATCTACTATAGTAAGAAAAAGTTTATGTCCACTATGAGTTGAAACTCTATATAGACCCCATACATCTACATGTATCAATTGAAAAGGCTTAATTGATCTATTTTTACTCTTTGGGAAGGGAAATCTTCCTTTTTAGCTAAAGGATTGATTGTGCATTCCTTTATTCTATCACCACCAGTCTTGAACTTCATGTTTGGAATTTGCTTCACTACTTTATCTGGAGCATGTCTAAGTCTTCCATGACATACTCCCAAGTCCTCCTCTTTTATAGAATCATTATGTAGGAGTATAGATGTAGCCTTAGCTTCAATTCTTCGATGCTGCAGGTTGTACAGACCATCTAGTTTCTTACCAATCCCCTTCACCTTCCCACTGTGAAGGTCCTGCATTATCCAAAAATCAGGATAAAAGGATATGAAGCATCTTACGTCCCTTGTAAGTTTGGAAACATACAACAAGTTGTATTTAAAATCTGGAATGTAACACACATTCTTAATGATGCCACTTTCTCCAGTGCATGCAATGTCTAGTGAGGTGCCATCAGGTAAGTACACACTTGGTTCATTTCTTATACTACCAGTGTCTATCTTATCAAGCAATTCTCTGGTGTGAACCATATATTTGGCTTCCCCAGAATCTACTATCCAATTTTCATTCTTAATGTTGTCATTGTCGCGTCCCATTTTCTCCCGAAAGTGGGTTTAGACATGTGACAACTCTTTTAAATGGGTACTAAAAGAGAAGAGTCTCCACCTAACTATTTTAGGTGCGTTAGCGCACCTATTTGCGAGTAACTCTGATTTGAACTAGCGTATTTGACCAAAGATCGGGTAAGGGATCAAATTACCTCAAAGATAAGGTGTTAGGCACTCTTCGAGGTCCACAACTGTGGGTTCCGACCGAAGTTTAAACTATATGGGATTATCGGGTTACAATCGTCCTAGGTGATCATATAAGTCAAGGAAACCAAGGAATATAAAGGTTCTATTGTGAACGAATGTAAAGGAAATCGAGAAAAAATTAAACTTTATAGATGATTAATACAAGTTTTTTGAAGTTACAAGGTACAACTTAACTATTCTATATTTGAAGACTAAGTGTGAACGTTAAACATATAAAGGGGCGGGGGGGGGGGGGGGGGCC